>VYXF01006607.1:692213-719368 GCA_013397295.1 Polioptila caerulea | reverse complement strand
GGGGAGCGCGGCGGGGCAGCCCCGCTGTCGGTGCCCCCCGCCCGGGCAGCCCGCGGGGTAGCGCCGGTGCCGCGCCTGGCGGCAGCGCGGCGTGCCCGAGGCTGCTCCGGCGGATCGGGGTCGCGTGGGTAACTTCGCTTCCCCTCCGCGCTCCGTGAAAGCACTCCGGAGTAGAGGCGCTAGGGAGGTAGGAAGGCGCATAGAGTGCTAAATATCCTAATTGTTCTGGGAATATTTTGGCTGTGAGGTGTTTGTAGGCTTTGTTTTGTAAATATTGAGCGTGAAAGTGAAGTCTGAGGGAAAAGCTGTGAAGTGAGGAGTTCTGCATTCAGCGCGGGGACCGTCTCATTATTCTTGTAGAAAGAGCGTCAGCCTGTGGTAAAATTTTGTATTGCTTTAAGAAATGGCTTTGCCTCTATGTGCCTTTGCAACAACGGAGGGTTTGCAGAAGTGTTGGCGCTGGTGGTGGTTTTTCTTTCCTGGCCTCTGCCTGGTTGTTACGTGCTCTCCAGTTAACCATTTATAGCCGGCGTGGTCTTGGCAAAATGGAAGAGAAGAGCAGACCTTTTTCACAAGATGCATTTATACTTGTGTTTTACAAGCTCCACGTAGAAAACTAGCTACAACAGTAAAGCAAGGCTGCTGAATCTGTAATTTGAAATAGAATAGCAAAAAAAGCTCCAGACAGAATCAACAGCAATATTGGAACCTTAAACAGTGTGTCAGGCTGTGCTGCTAGGCTTTTGCTTTGGCAAATACAGGGTATAATCACTGTCAGACATAATAAATGCTAGTCCCGGTGGCAGAGCTTATGAAGAATACTGGTTGCTGTGATGCAGAGAAAGTCTTCAGCAAAGATTGTTCATTTTAGGGAATCTTGAAGGCATGTGGATTATCAGAGGGATAAGCACCTCAACTTCTTAGAAGCAAGACGTGGCCCCTGTAGAGAGATTTAGCACAGTAAATACAAAACGACCTTGGTAATTTTGTGACAGTCTATATTTTCTGTTTGAAGAAAACATGAAACCACAAAATATTTTATCTCAAAGGCTGTGTTGATGGAGCTGCATAAATAGATGGCACTTAACTACCTACAATCTTTGGTTATCACCAAAACCATTTAATTTGTTATTTCTGCTCTCATTCCTTCCTTGCCCCCTCAAGGAGGAGCTCAGGCAAATACGTGTGGGGAGAAACCAGCCCCACCTCAGCTTAGAAACTTTCCCTGCAGTACTGAAAATGCCTGGAAAGCCCTGTTGTAGATTTAAGCCTCTAGTTCCCTGTTTATTCTGAGGAATATAAAAGATACTTAGATCCAAAAGTACCCATAGAAAGGTATTGATATTGCTGCAGCTTTACTGATTCTTCCTCCTTGCTATCTCAGCTATTTTAGATAATAACTAGTTTTCTGTCATCTAAACTAATTATGAATGTATTGCTCTATCAAGGTTCTCAGCTTTTGAGAGTTCCGTTTGAACTTTGGATGTGGAAAGCAATAGATGAGCTATTAAAAGCATATTAAAAGTTTATGTGCCTCCATTGTAAATATCTCTGGCAATATTCGAGATAGACCGGAGATCCTTATGTGAAAACTTGATTTTGTTTCTTCACAGAATAAACTGCCTATGAAGATCTTAAAAAGAGAGAAGAGGGTCCAAGTACACATTTGGCACTAAGAGGCTGACTAGGTCAGACTAAGTGAGAACACCGATCATAATCTCATACACCTCTAGAAGAAATGGCTGTGTCTGAAAAGGAAGTCGACTCATAATCAGGATCTAATCATGACCTTTTCCCCTCCCCCTGCTTTCTCGTGGATTAGAACAACGAAGCTCTTAGTCTCTCGTTTTATTACTAGACTTGTTACATACTGCCAATATTGCTAAGCCTAGTGAGACTGAAATGTGTAATTTTATTCACAGCACTCATTGTGTTCTCACTCCTGACTGTGTTTTTTCCCTGGTATATCTGGTATAACTTTGAGGTAGGGATATTTTAAGATCTGGAGTGCACATGGGTTTTCTGAAGTCAGGAAGCATCTGCACCACGTGTATGTGCTTCAGTGTGCCATGTATTTATGGTCTAATATGCAGGTAACAAACCAGACTCATTCCTAAGTGAGTTTTAATTGTTAGATTGATTGCTTTGGGAAGCATTTGATATATTTAGGTCTTCCAACATAAAACTATTTTTCTTGTGCTCTCCCCTCTACTGTTGGGTTTGTAGCACTGAGGAGGCAGAGGGCATCAACAGAAATCATCCAGGTCTGTAAATCCTTGAAATTTCAGCCAGGTGATTTTTATTGAAGAAGATGGGTATTGTTATGTTCATGAAATAAATCTTTCTGGCACAAGTCATATTTAATTTCAAGATATTTTATTTTCACTTTCCAATCTGTGTAAGAGTAATCCCCTTTCTTGCACTACCATCCAGTCTCCTTCCTGAAGGTAACTTGGGTTATTAAAATTATTTACCCTGGGTTTACATATCATCTTTTTTGCAGTAGAATTAATTTGTTGACTTACTTCCAGCAGAAAGTTTTGGGGAACAGAATCTCTAAATATTTATGCAAGATGATACATAAAGGGGAAACTAAAATAGCGTAAGTGTTTTACATAATGCAAATTACATCTGTGTTTAGGCTAAAACTGTGTTCCCTACTTTCTTGCAAGTATCTTACTTATGAAGTGGGGTTTATAGTCTTAAGATGTAAGATCTGTTCACTGCAGATTTCCATGGTGTCATACTTGATTCCATACAAGGTCCTTTGAAGCCATATGAAAACAAGCATTTCTGTAGCAGCAATAGCTTTAATATATTGGCTGCTCATATCATATCACACCATTGTGGACTTTTTTGGGTTCCTACCAGAGGAATTTCTGGAGAGTATTTTTTTGTTCAAAGTGGTTTTGGACTTCTTTGGTGAAATAAGAGCAGGTTGCTAGTAGGAAACTGACTACAGAGGAACCCCACCTCTCTGTATGCACTTTGAGCCTAACACTGGAGAGACTGAGTGTGCTTGTTTTCTAGGAGCTGAAATTTGTAATTGAATCTCCTAAGGCTAGATTATCAATATTCAGTCTTCCTCTCTTGTGATCTGTACTCTGTGACCATAACATGATGATCACAGATGAGCTGGCTCAAGGACTCATCTCCAGTGGTTGTTCCATTGCTGTTTCACACACGGGAGTTCTGTGGTTTTTTAATACTACCGTGCTGTTTGTTGAAACTTTTTCCACATCTCTAATAGTATGGTGTTGTACTATGGTCTTGGTTAGTTCTGCCACCTCTGTTAGGAGGCTAGACTTTATTAATTGATTTTTACCATATCTAAAACCTCATAATCTTCAGTCTCTCTCTTCAGTGCTACTCAAGGTTCCTCTGGTGTGCAGCTTTTTCCTCTGGTAATACAGTAATTTTTAATTTAAAAAGTGTCTGTATACTGCAAGGCCACATTTGTAAGAGAATTGAGGACTTGTTGCAATCTTCTGATTTCTCTCAAGTTCCTCTGTCTTCAAGAAAAATAGTTATGCTTCCATGCACTGATGCTCAAATGAGAGACTCCTAAAGAACTGTAAATGCTGTAGGGTGATAATTAGAAATTACTCAAGCAGAACGTGATTTTCCAGGAAAACCTGAATATTAACAACTCCTCTTGATATAAAATGGTTGAGTGTTATCTTCCCAGAAGACGAGGCTTTGACCTACATGTTCTTTATCTCGGTATATTTTCTTTAATGAGAACAAGATGAATATTAAAGGAGGCTGTACATTTCTGCCTGTAATACACTAGAAAATGAATCTCATCATTTAGAGAGGTTGCAATACACCTTGTATTCTGACAGTCCACTACTGGCAGTGATCAGATCATGTTTCTTCCTTTTTTTTTCTTCTCTGGTTTTGTTTCATTTTTCTTGTGCCCCAGTGTGTTTTATTGAGGATGGCTTGAATCACAATCATTCCTACACCAGTGGATGTTAATCTACTGCTCCAAAGTAATTGAGGAATTACTGCCTAGCTTAAGATCAAATTGCATTTGTTATGCATATAGGTCTCCAGAAAGGCAAATTAATACTTGCTTATTAAAACAGTGCTGCTTCTACTGAACTAGTATTTTTGTTGTTGATAAGAAATACGCTTCTTTTGGGAGGTAAAACAGTGATAAAATAGTGTAGAGAGCAAGACAGCACACCTGCAGCTTCAGGGTGTGATTTTTAGAGGTTATCAGGGGTTAGAACAGTTCTGTAACGTTTGGGTAGAAAGTATTTGAAGTGCTTTCAACAGCGATGAAAATACTAAGCTGTTCCCTTGATAAGAAATAACAAGCGCAGTCAGTGATTTAATGAGTGTTTCAGAAGTCTGTATATCCATATATTTTGTTTAGGTTGCACTCTGTACAGTTAACCCCTGTTGTGAAGAAAGACTTCAAAAGCTCGAACTGCCTTTGTGTGTTGTGTTTTGTGCTGTGGTAGCACCATCTGTAGTACATCCTGGCATCGCTAATCATGGGTGTTGGTCACAGCAGTTTTGGACCTGAGGGAAAACTCTCTAACAGCAGCCAAGGACAGCAGAGGTCCGTCCCCATGGCTGGAGCCCTGGCAGGCAGTGGCATTTTGGTGTGTCATGGGCTCTGTGTCCTGGCTGTCCCCTCTCTTCCCTTAGCTGTCTCTTGCATACAGTGTACATGACGGGTCCCAGCTGCCCAGGCTGGAAGGTTTGGGGTTTTTATTATACCATTGATTCTGACCATAGTTGGTGTCTTTTAAACTTTGGAGAGATGTTGACAGCTAATTCAATAGAGGGAGCTCCACTACTTTACTGTTAGAAGCAGCGTGTCTCAGCTTTTCCCAGACCTCTGGCTTCAGCCAAAAAGTTATATCAAAAGTCTGTTTCTTCACAGTGTTTTGTAATGCTAGACTTTGTTACTGGAAGCATCTTACTTTCATCACAGGCTTCCTGTTGCATGAAGGGGAAGGAAGGACAAATCCAAATTACGTACTAGGCAAACCCAAAAGATGACTCAATTAGAGATAGTTCTCTTTTGCTGCAAGGCTTTGGATGTTTCTGATGGATACACTACAGAATCAGGTTTTCAAGTGACATTTCTTGTCTGAAGAGGCAGGTGGTGAGATCCATTGAGAAGCCCAAAAAGAATAAATAGAGGGTATTTCCATGGATTGAATGGGCCAAGAGTGGTGTGGCATGAAATAGGATACAAACAAGATAAGGAAATGATTGTACCAGACTTACTGCTGGAGTGAGAGAAAGCTTAGAACACTTTCAGTAAAATGTTAGGTTGGACATTTGTTTAAAAAAAGTCTGTTTTTTCAGTATGTTCTAGGATTTTTTTTCTTTTTTTTTTTTTTTTAAGGAAAAGTGGAATATGTATACCATTCTGTAAACATGGTCATTGTGACAGAAACCAGCTTAGGTGTGTGCTTTTAACCCAGTCCATGTCTCTAACACAGAAAAGCATACATACAGAAAGCTGATAACTGCTCTGTATACTTAAGACTTTATATTTTTATTGAATACTTTCATTTTTTTAAATATTATTTCTTATCAAATGGTTTTGAAACTAATTATGAAGTCCCAATACAGAACAGCACTTCTAAAAAAATATTTTTTGAGTCACCTTCAAGTGAGCTTGTAATGAACTCAGCATTATTCTTCAAACAAATGAATCCTGGACAAATGCCCTTTATCATTTTGCTTGCTGAAGAAGTTGCATTTTTTCAATCCATTTTTCTCCAATTTAGCTAAAGAAAGTAACTGTAGATATTGGAGAACAAATTAGATGTAGCTTGTGTACAGCTTGATTTAACTGTGGCATTTTATATACAAATAACTTATGGTTTTGTTGTTTTGGCTTTTTAATGTGAATTTTTTATTGGGGTGGGTTTTGGGTTTGTTGGATTTTTTTTTTTTTTCCTTGTTATTGTTAGGAAACACAACCATTTATTTTTTGGGAACTCACTGTTGAGCTGAGTGAGTTTTTCATGCTGACCAGGAAGAATTGCTAAGGCTCCTATTTTAGAGGGTTGGCACAGTTTGTTTCTGGAGTGGAATGGTAAATGTTCACTTAAGAATCTGTAACTGGATACCTTACAGAGAATATATGGGTTGAAACAGACTTAAAAATGGACAGTTGAAGGCAACTATAAGATCTCAAAATTATTTGTGAGATGCTGTTTCTTTTAATTTCAGCTTCTGAATCGTTTTTCTGTTGATGAGATAGCTAGAGTATTAATCTATGCATTTTTCCCTTTTGGCATGAAATTTTATTTCATGAAATATACAAAGCAGCATGTGCTTAGCAAAGTGAATTCTGTGACTCACCCAGATAAAACCTTGGTTTCTTGGTTTATTCTAGTTGTTCTGGAGAGTAGAAATGAACTCAGTGGCCTTTACCTACGAAACCAGACAGAACAGGGAAAGGACAAATGGAATATTCAGGCGGGATTTGAGAAACTGCAGTGTAACCATGTAACTTCAGAAGAGAGAAGAATGCTGAATCAATTTCTTCATTCTTGATACAGCACATCAAATGCTTGCATATGGAGAGGATGATAGGGCATGTGTTATTTTAAAATCCACACAGTGACACCCTAGTATGGGATTTCTTTCTAAAACTGTGGAAGGTGAAAATTTCTGACACTTGACAGCAAAGTATTGCCCTGACAACTGGTGATGTAAATCCAGAAAACATTTGCATCTTACATTTGACAGCTTTAAAGGTTAGCGAGGGGATAATTTTTCCAAATTTAATTCATGACTGAGATTTTTGTCAAGTATTTTTAGTGTTACTCTTCAGTTTTCAAACTGTTGTGCAACTTGCTGCTAATCATGAACCCAGCCTACCCACAGAAACAATAAGAAAATCTGTGTTATGAATGTCCCAGCAGCTTCCAGTTTGAGCGAATTATGTTTCTTACGGTTGTGTTTCTGCACAGACAAGGACTTAGTAATGCAGAGCTTTACAGTTAGTAAAGTAATTCTAGTAATTATGGTTAGTCTTGGAGTCCTGTGGTTTGAAACGGTCACCAATGTATGAGCAAATAATGACAGCTTCTTCACATTGCATAAATTTATATTTTGCACTTATTTTTTTCCCCCCGATATTTTTTGTTTTGTTAAATATTTGAAACTTTTAGAAAATCGTTTGCTCCAGTAGTTTAGCTCTTGACATGGTTTTTGTAACAGGACTTTTGGAGGGACCACTATTCTGTAGTTCAGTTTGACCTGGCACATCACGCTGCTCTTGAATGATGCAACATGTTCTGTTTTAGCTTTGAAGTTTAAGTGCTTTTACCCTCAAGATTTAATCCCAGTTAATGTGAGGTGCCCCATAGCAGCAAATTCCGAAGTGCCTACGTGAGTCTTGGAGTGTGCTTTCTGGAAATTCACCTGCACACTTGGTAAGGGTCAGGTTCTCATATTTCATCCAGACTCCCTTGTGTCTGTGATCATTTCTTGTCACTTTAAGTACCCTGGGGTGTTAAATCAAAAAGTGCTGCACAGCCTCTGAGGGCAGCAGGGGGAGTAGTCTAAAACTTTAGAGATAGTGGGAAATAAGTGGTATGTTGCAAAAGTGACTACCATGGATGTAGAAGCAGGTTAACCATTTCTTAGTAGATTCACAAAATATTTTGGCGTCTTCTGTGCATCCTAACATAATATATTGCCTGCTCTATGAGAAAGTTCTTTCCTTATCTGAAAAGAGCTTTAAGCCCTTGGTGTCTACAGCCAGAAGGAAAGCAAAATTTCTGGCCTATGTGTAAAAGTGTTGGTGTATCAGAGGGGCAAAAGAAATGCCTTGTGTCTGCCTGAGATCCAAAGGATAGGAGCAGGGAAATGAGAATTGTGGGAGACCCTGTGGGAGTGGGAATGCAGCTGGGTGTTGGGGCATGCTGGCAGCATTAGTCTCTGCAGGGCTTGCTGGCTGTGATCATCCTGCAAAGGGGACCTTGGGGTGCTGCTGGAGCCACCAGGGCAGCACAGCTCAGCCTGGGGAGCTTGGGAGCTCCCCTTGGACAGTGTGCAGCTCCAGAACAGGACAGCAGGCAGGAACTCCCTGTAGTGGTGGTCACCTGTAGGTCTGTGGTGCCTGTTTCATTTCTGCTGTCTTAGAGGGGAAAGATCTCTATTCCTCCCAAGCATCAGAAATCCCACCTTTTGCTGGGGATGTGCTTACTCTCTGACCTACTGCACAGATGTGTCTGCTTACTTTAGAAACACTTCTCTTCTGCTCTGAATGGTGCATGAAGGCCTCTGTGGGTCACTTTTTAATCATTATGTCCATCTACAAGTACAGCAGTGATAAGGAAAGATGGGCTTCAGCACACCCAGTATGCTCACAATCTTTGGCTCTCTTTCCATTGCATCAGTGGCGCAGGGCACAGTGGAATAAATAACACAGTGTGTTTCTGTAGTGCATGCTGAATGGCTGAGTGTGAGCTGCCAGCAGCTTCATCCAGAAAGAAGTGGGGTGTTGGGAGGAACAATATTTGCACCCAGAGGAGGAGAGGCAGGTTAATAATTTCTAGCTGGAATGCTCAGTCCAGTTTTTTTAGATGCGGAAGTAGTTTTGAAGATTGAGGTTGATGACTCAGTTCAAGAGCTTGTTAAGTTTTCTGGGAAAAAGTAATTAATTCAAACTGTTTCTCAAAATGATTTTTTCTTGATTTTACTCCTGAAGACCACATATGAGTTTCACACTGGAAGTTCTGTGTGAGTATGTATAAAAGCTTAGCCCTCTTGGGTATGGTGGGGTGCCTTGTTTTAGGTGTGGACTCTAATTCACAAAAGTAACTTCCATCGCTTGCTTTTACTGGTGTTTCAGCTGATTTCTAGTCTTCCTGTGAGGCACAATCATCTGTAAACAGCAACAATTGTTCTGGAATGCTTCTCATCTAAATGTGAGAGAGCAGAGCGCTGAGCATGTGGGGACCTTGACTCCTTTTGAGAAGACTCTCTTAATGCAATAGAGAGTTCATGCATTTTTTTGGACATACTGTACAGTACAATTTTTTTTTCATAACCACAGAAGGAGTTTGGTGGCTCATAGACTGCAAGTTCTGTGACAGTGTGATAAACTCTGCGTAAAACTTGAGGAATCCTGTTAATTAAAAATAGAAACTTTAAAGGGAATATGTCAATGAAAACCTTTATTTTCTTGCTAAAACTTTTCATGATGTTTGAAAGGGATTTTTTAGCTGGCTTTTAAGTCACTTCTAGTTATGTTTTTTTGCGTTTTCCTTCTTAAGACCTGAACTGTTACTCTGTCTTTAGGGAGGGATAGCTACCACAAAACCAAAAGTTTTGTTGGGACTTAATTCCACATGTGAGGTTATGGCCTAAATCTTCCATCTGCTAATAAAATGCCAAGCTCTGCAGTTTTCCATTATCTACCTCAACAGCAACTTGAAAATTTAAAAAAAAAACCAACATAAACCAAAAGTACAGAGTTTCTTTAATTCCCTGTGGTCAGGGAATGCTAAGGACTGGATGTGGATTTGGGGTTGGATGGGGGTTTCTTTAAATATAATTTAATGAAAGTGGAAATTGATGAGCGTTCTCTGAAAAAAGTAGCACCATATGCCAGGCCTTTCAAACAGTGATATTTGCAGAAGCTGTTGTGAACTGAGACTGACAGTGGCTTAGGAGAACCACTTCTCCCTTGGACGTGTCAGCATTCTTGGGTGGTTAAGTCAGGGTGAAAGTACTGCAGCATTCATTTCATCTGAATGGATTTGAGTGATCTCTGGTACTCAAGTGGTGAAAAAATTTTTTATGTTTCTTGTGGCATTTACTTGAGCTATACCTCAAACATAATGGACGCTTCACAGCCTTTGGCTGCTTGGTAATGCTGTAGTTGCAACTGCAAGGCTGAATAATTTTGTATGGTCTACTTCTGCAGTGGATGCACATCATTGGTAATTTCTATTGCCAACAAGCTGTTGGTGAGTCTGGAATGCTTAATCTCGTGCAAATGATATTTGCAGATACACCAGGTGAATTACATGTTGAAGAGCTCTCCCAGTGTCAGAAGGGTGAACTTTGCCATGTAAGGCTTGGAACAGGGGGGCTGTCTTGTGATCAGAACTGGAACAGCACGTGTCCAGGCCAGAGAGCTCGGGAAGGTCCAGCTCCCACCACCATTTGCGTCAGGAGTTGCAGTTCTGTGAGACACTGGTTCTTCCCTCTGTTGCAGGGAGGAACTAGGCTGAGTGTTCTGTGGCTCTGGAGGGAGCCTGACTGTGTCAGCCTGTACCACCAGCTACTGCTGCAGCTGAGGAGCATCTGTGTCTGTGGTTTGGCCTTGCATTGAACCCTTGTGAGGGCTTTAGCAATGCCTTCTAGGTGCTGTATTTTGTGTACTGCCGCAGGTGATCTCTTCTACTGATGACACATGAGTGGGGGTTTAAAATTTTGTGTAGTGACTTGGAGCTAAAGCTGTTCATTACTGCCATTTTATTTGGAAGAGGGTCTGAACCTGACTTCTCAAAATCATAGGAAAGGGAAAAAGATGCAAGGATTACTTAAATTCTTACCCACCAATTTTTTATTCTTTTGGCAGCTGAAAGTTAGGAGAAAAGGTCTAGATTTTAGGTATAAAGAAAGCAAAATAACATAATAGAGATAGTTTTGGTTTGTAAATACCACTTGAACATCAAAAGATATTTGAGAACATTTCAGGCTGAGAAATAGAAAATACTTTTTTGTTGCATATTGTTTGCTTAACTTCACTGTTTCCTTGACTAGTGTATGCCTCTATGTTCTGTAGGCTTTGGAGGGTGAAGGCTTTAGAGGTGAGAACAACTAAGTTGGAGTATCTAGGATTGTAACAGCAGCACTTTGGATCTTTGACAGGGTGTATTAATGTTTGTACTTAAAAGTTCACTTTTCTGTCACTGTTCTGTAAGCAAATATTTATGACTGGAGCCTTTACAGACTGGAGAGAGAAGTTTGCTGTCGGTAGTGGTGATCAGACCAAAGACACAGATCACCATCTCTGCAGAGTGGCAGACCCAAATTAAAGGCAAAGAACTTGCTTCCAGCATGTTCAACCAGGTATATCCCTAAAGCCTGTGAAAAGAAATATTATGGCAAAATCATGGGAAGGGGTCTTTGCAGCAGAGACTGGGAAGGATATGGTGTAATTTGGGAAGCGGGGACAGACAGTGTGGAGACAGGAGGAGCTGGAGCTGGCATGTGTGGAGCTAGCGTGTCTGGTGTGAGTTCCTGGAAAAGAGTTGGCTGGATCTGAGGGGAGCCCAGCTTTTGGATCTGGCTTGTCACATCCCCTGCTGCTGCAGAGAGGGTGGGAAGGGCTGTTTGTGGTGGAGAGCAGGCAGGCTGTGGCAGGAGGAAGGAAGCCGAGGGCCCTGGCACAGCTGCACAGAGCCAGCGTGTGCTGCCTCTTCTCCTTGCGTGGGTGGGGGAGGCAAGCCCTCTGCACAGAAAAGGGCAGCTGGATTTGGGCTTGCAAGTGAAACAAGTTGTGAAGGAGAGCAGAAAGCATTCTGGAAAGCGATGGGGTTGAGGAGAGCCCCTGATCAGAATATTTTGAGGGAGAGAAGCAGGGGACAACCCAATTTCAAGATAGGCAGCGCCTGCCCTCCCCTGTCTGTGTCTCCACGTGCTCCCCTGGGTTTGGCAGTCACACCCTTTCCTTTCACCTGCCTATAATTCAGCAGGATATTCCTCTTGGTAAAGATCCTGTTACTGCCATGTCACCCTTTTGTCAGCCACACAGTTGAGTGTTAGTTCCTGTTCCAGGAAGCCATCTCTGCTTCCCCACAGGGACTTTACAAAGCTGACACATTCTTGCACTGGGCATATGTGGCCTGTGCTCATGGGGCAGCCACCTGGACTAATGCACCCCTTCTAGACAGCCTCCCTCCTCCATCTAGGGGTCAGGACTGATAAACTGAAAACTCTTCGTACTGACAGCCTTTTTGAGGGGAGGGAAAAAACCTGAATGTTTTCTTCTAGGCATCCTAAGAGATTTGATGTATGAGGTAATGTGTCAGGGAAAGGATGTCATGTGCTGGGTGACCTAAATGTCTGTGTCTGTCCTGTTGGGCCATCAGATGTTCTGTGGAGTGACTCACACCTTACACTGTGGGCATTCAGGATGGTCAAGAAACTCCTGGAACGAAGCAGCCCGTGTTCTCACAGTGCATTGTTACCAATTCTGAAGAAATGTAACATTAGTTGTTTAGTAAGGATATTATAATACATATAGATGTATATTTATCTATATACTGCTGCTGGAGTTGCAACAGTCAGCTGTTGTTCTGGTCTGAGCCTGTTCATGCTGTGTCTGGACTGAGGTGGGGAGAAGCAGCCTGTGGTAGCTGACAGGTGCTGTAAACCTATAACAGCAGCTTTGCTTGGTCACCAAATGCAGAAAATAAGCTAACACAACAGTTTTGGGCCATGATACAGTATGTGTTTGAACACCCACAACACCCAGCTTTGAAATGATTTGAGTATTGAAATAGGTTCTTAAGAACCTAATTTTTAGAATAGAAATATCAGGGCCCATGCAGAGGGGGCACAGGAGGATGCAGTAAACCAAAAGTGATGGTGTGGAGGCTGCTAAGATGCTGGATACTGTCTGTGAGTCACAGTGTCTTTCTGCTCCTTGCAGAGCATGTTGAGCTATCATGACTTGCAGAGAAATAGTTCAGGTAGGGGATTGATTTTATTCAGTCTTCTCAAGTCTGATGTTAAGTTCACCTCTTTGGCTGACTTTTTAAAGCCTCAGTTTTTAAATTGCGCACGCATGGTTTTCCCATCTATAAAATATAATATATGAGAATGGATATTTTTTTTTTTGTGCCTGTCAGCAGGGAATAGTCAGCTTACTAAGCTTTCTTGAGCATAATTTCAAATGGAGAAAATGCTTCTATATAAACTGAGATTATCTCATCACAATATTTTTATGATAGTTAATTAAAATGTGAGAAAATCCTTTAGAGCAGATTTGCAGTTTTGTGACTTTTATGAGACTTAACATGAGAGATCTATTTTTATAGTTATGCCTTCTTATTAGTTTTGGGATTAGGATATGTTTAAATGCATGGCTATCAAATCCTGTGATGATTACTTGTTTATTTTGCAGTGTAGACTAATTCAGTTATGGTCCCATTCCTGTGTTGTTTGTATCCCACTTTTCAACAAGATATTGTAGTGCTTTATTGTTATTGCTATTTAAAATAAACTCCCAGAGTAGTTTTAATTTCAGCTTGTATTTTTTTAAATATTAAGTTTCAGTGAAGCATATTTTATTAGATTGTTTTGAATAATGATCATTTAGGTTGTTCCAGCTCCTGGACATCCATTTTCATTATGCTGGAAGATTGTAAAATGCAAGTGAAGGGTCACTGTGACTAGCTGCAAGAGACTTAAATACTTTAAAAAATTGTCTAGACATAAATAAAAAACCTTGGCTCTCAGTGCATACCTTTAAAATAGGAAGCAAGACCTATAGAAAATTAACTGAGATAAAGTAGGAGTTGTTGAAGACCAGCACGTGCTCTGTTCCCTTTGCAGTGGACAGGCATGTCAGTGGAAGATTGATCTCTAGGCACAATGCTTTCTACTTGAACTTGTCCTCAGTCTAAAGAAAGAATGGGCTTAAACAGATTTTTTTTTTCTTTCTTTAATGATGTCTACAATAGCATGACACTGTGACTCTTTTAATCACAGGCTCATCTGTCGTCTCAAATAACACCTAGGAGTTCTGTGGGGAATTTCTTGGTCTAGGAACCATCCCATCAGAAATGAATATGACGAGAATTCAGTCTTTTGCCTTGACCTATTTGTGTGAGTGACCATGGGGAGAGACTTGTGCTGTAGGCCAGCGGGTGATTATGCAAAGGAGTAAAGAATGCTGCTCTTTCCTCCCTGTGCCTCATTAAACACAAGCTTTAGGGGTTTGGGGATGGTCTGGAGAGGAAACACATCAGATTAGTACTGGAGAGAATTCTCAGGGCTGACTGTCCAGCAGACTTTACTCAAGAATATAATGCATGTTTCCCCAATGCTTCTATACCAGCCCAGGTGAGAGCATAGATGCACTTATGTGAGCACACTGCCTGTCAAAAGCAAAGCAAGGGAGAGGAGGAAGGGAGAATTGTTATGCTGCCAGGAATACACATGCTGATGAGAGCTATGTTTATATTAGCAGACTATTGTGATACAGCTAATTAATCTGAATTTGTCTACCAAACTATGCCTTGGAGATACAGAAACACAGGATTATGAGATTTGCCAGGTTTCTGTAACAGATCTTCTTGAGAGACTTGTGGAGCAGTGACTAATGATTGCTTCTGACTCCTAGATTTCCTCCCAGAAATGTAGTGACTTAAGATAACCTCGCATCTCATTCTGTCTCAGACCATTTACCCAGTAATAACACTAAATACACTGAAGTAGTCCACATCATTTTTTTATGGCAATTTGAGTTCAGTCTTTATTCACAGAGGGGGAAGTAGGCAGTGAGACAAACTGTTAAATAAAATACCAGTGTTTCACATACAGGCTTTCATACCGGTGCAATTGGTTGCATATTGAAAGGGAGAATCAATTATATAGCTGTTGCTTATCAGAAGTTAGGAAATAGTAAATGCAGTTTCATTTTTATAATCAATTACCTAGCCCTGAAACTTGTTAGCAAAGGTTAGGAGCTGTAATAATTTTCATTGAATGCCTGCACATTATCTTAATATATTTATACATGCTGCATTTTAGGGAGATGAGGAAGAAATGTTTCTTTCCTGAAGTCTTTTAAACTAGCTTCCGAAAGATGAGGGTCAAGCCCTTCAATTTCTAAGCTCAGTTTACATTCAACCCACAACAATGATGATGATGTGTACTTTCTCATTAGTCAAACACCTTTTTTTTCACTTGTAAGCATAGGTTACTTTACTTTGAGCTTTGTGAGTTTAAAGAATGCTTGCATCCCTGCGTGTTTAGTTCAGCCACATCATTGTTCAGAATTTACAGATAAGTGGGAGAGTAACAAAGGATGACTTTCTTCTTTTTTTGTTATTTTATTTTCCTCCAACGTTCTCAACAAGGATCCAAAATTCTTTGTGTGCAGAAGTTATTTGTTGCTGGTGACAGGCTGTAAGTGCATTGTGCCATAAAATTGTCAATCTTTCAGTCCTGTTAGTCCAGTGTTTGCTGTTTATATGCAACCTTTCGTGTCCTTATTTTTGAGGTACCTTGTTTATTTTTGTTCAAATGTTCCACAATCGATGTTTCATTATTGACTCTTCTATGATGGTGTTTCTGGAGGCTCATGCAGGCTTTTTTTCTGGTTTTCTGCTGGATGGCAGCATATCCTGTCAGAGTTGCATACTTCTGCATAGCTTACTTCACTGAAATATTAAAAGAAAAAACCAAACCAAAAAATTCTCATAAAACAACAAAACCTTTTGTCCAATATAATCCTTGGTTTTTGTTGTTTGTTTTTTTTAATTGGTTGGTTGGGGTATTTTGAAGTTGCTAGTATCTGAAACTGCAGCTAGAAGAAATGGTTGGATCAAGTTGCTCCCCTAGCCAGATTATGCACAGTAGGATATTTGATTTATTTGTGTTTCTTGGTTATTTTGTTCAAAATAAAATTTAGTGAAACTGGGTGTCTTGTACCTTTTCTCTGTTTATTTCTCCATGAGCATGGTAAAATCTACTGAAACTGCAAAGTGTTACCAAGCTGAGTTTTTGCTCACTTTTAATTTAAGAAAAAACATTCTTGCTCTGTGTTAATTTTATAGTTAT
Source organism: Polioptila caerulea (assembly GCA_013397295.1). Taxonomy (NCBI): domain Eukaryota; kingdom Metazoa; phylum Chordata; class Aves; order Passeriformes; family Certhiidae; genus Polioptila; species Polioptila caerulea. The sequence continues at coordinate 703,573 of VYXF01006607.1, read as the reverse complement.
TTAACACAACCATTTGTTGTTTCTTATTCAAGGCTAGCTTTGTAGGCCAGTTAGTTTCTGAATCATACTGTATCACAGGCATCCTCTTTTTTCAAAGAGCATTTAATTGGCATTAGTCAGGCTCTCATTAACTGCATTTTCTGTTTCAGTATTATCTTTCTGTTAATTGAGTTAGTGTCCTGACTGCACCTCTGTTTTTAGAAGCGATAGATAACATTTGAATCTCAGTCAATGTTCAGTCATCATTTTAAGTTTGTAGAATTTTCTTGTTTTCTTCCTCCCAGGACCTCACTGACAAACTCAACTGCCAGCTGCAGATTGCAGCAGCAGTGAAATTGGAAGCATTTCTTAGGTACACTTGGTATCTTTATTTAACTTAGAAATCTTTATTTAACTGGAAGCAATGCTAAGAATAGCAACCTCCTCCAGCCTGACTGGCACGATTCTCCTTCAGGCCTTGATATCTGTGTTTAGTGGGGCTGTTTTTCTGTTCTCCAAGATCATGCATGTCTTCTCAAGTTGCCCCAACTTTCTGCACAAATTAGTCAGGGAATCCAGATCACACCGATGATTTAACCAACGCTTCCACGAGCAGGGGGTTGATTGCAGGGCTGGTGCCTTCTGGCAGTCATTTTCTGGGGTGCTAAGTGTGCCTGGGGCTGTGCAAGGATCTTGGAATGAGCACAGCGCTCTGGTGTGGAAGGATGTAGCTGTGGTGATGTGCTAGGAGTTGATTTGTGGAGGTGCTGCTCAGTTGCATTGTCCACAAGGCAATTCTCCTTCTAATTTTGTTGGTACCCAGTGGAACGTCAGCTCAGAGGTACCTGAGCCATACAAAAGGGGTTGGAGAACTGCAAGACTCTTTCTCAAAGTCCTGTGTGGACAAGAGAGGGACATAAGAGTGAGCTCTGCCCTTTGCAGAGATGAGAGGAGGGTGTTTGAGTGAAACTGTGCTTTGTTGCCGTCACCTACTTGTCCTGGCCAGGTGGGGTTGTCCCTCTAGCAAAGGCTGCTGCTGCTGCACCTGAGGCAGTGCTGCTGCAGGGTGCCTGGCTTGCTTCTGACCAGGAATGGTCAGTGGAACTCCTTCCAATCATCATCTGAAATGACAGAATGAAAGAATTTAAGTAGCCTGAGAAGAATTCTGTTACATGGATGGAGATACTAAGTGAAAGGTAAAGTGGAGGGAATGAGGGCTGTTGCAGAATTTTTTTTTTTTGTAAATTGAAAAAAATAACCCTCTTACTGGCACGAAGTAATAAAGAGCAGGAATGCTCTTTGCTATTTTATATTTTGCACAGCTTATAAAAATGATATAACTGTACTTCATTTATGTCTATCAATAATTGAGTCTGTAATTAAGGCTTTTATTACCGATAAACCCTTGTGATTCTGTGTGTAGTGAAGATTATTAAAGCCCATTTTTCATTATAAATTTCTCCTGTTGATCAGTTATTAAAGTGGTATTTTTTAATTTTAAAGGACATAAAGCATTTAGTTGGCAATTATTTTCTTTCTTTTTTTTTGCGAACACTGAGTAGAAGAGAGCAATACAACAGAGATGGTGGTTCAAACAGTGCCATCTTCATTTTTTTTGTCTCACTAAGAAAGCATAGAATTATTTTCATTTTCAACCTTTAATACGGGCCTTGGACAGGGCTGACTAAAATGTGTTTTAAATTCTCTGTTACTACATTCCAGTTCTTTGTTCTACTTTATTCCTCAAAAGCTGTGTGAGTTCAACTGCAAGGAAAATAAACTGTAGCAGAGGTTTTCATAAGCTAGTGCCTGCAGATTAACATGTACTTCTGCAGATGCTTTTTTTTTCTTTGTGTTTTGTGTCCTATTACTGCACTGTAGAAAGATCCTACAGAAGGAAAAAATATAGTGGTGTGAGTGGATCACTGTATTTTCATATAATGTGACTGATTTCCTTAAAATAAGAAAAAAAAGATACTACTTAATTATTTGATGGTTTTGCTTGCATTTTAATATTGAAAATACAAGTTAGATAATGTTTTGAATTGAAACTTGATGAAGGAGAGCATACTGTGCTGTACAGGAATGGTTTCTGCAGCAGCATGAGCTTTTTCTCAACATCCTGAAAATTTTTCCTCCTACCAAGTGACTTGTTTCTGAAGCTGGAGCTGCTGCTTTGAAGGCTCTTGTCTTTAGAAGCAGATCTGTACTTCAGACTTTTTTCTCTTTTCCACAATTTGAGGTAACTGGTGCCTAACTGTTTGGTTGGGTTTTTTTTTTTTTTCATTTTCCTCTCCTTTCTTCCTTTTCTCCTGTCCCAGTCCCTGACAGTCTTGGCTGTTCTATTCCCACTTCAGTACAGCTCTCATATTCCCTTGGCTCGTGAGCCAAGGTAATGAAGAGGCACACGAGACTACTCTCAGGATGCAGCTTCCAGCTAATTGTGTGCTCTTGAATTGTCCTCTTAAGAGAATTATTTTCAAGATGGACTGTATGTCCCTTTGTAGTCAATTTCAAAAACACCTTTGGGTGTTAGAAAGCACTAAGGCAGCTGTCCAGTACCTTCTCTGGCTTTAATTCATTTACATGCTGTGGAAGTGGAGCATCCTGATTATACCTCATCACTTGGAAGGTCACTTCAGCAGCTCTTCCAATTAAGTTGTCTGTATTAGCAAAACATTTTTTTTTTCCTCAGATTTTTATTTGACTAATGCTGAAGTCCCTTGAGCAGTTGCTGTAAAACGTCTGGAAGTGAAGAAAAACAGTGATTTCAGCATGGAATGTACTATTCTTTCAAAAACTCCTTTGATGTCAAATTGCAGGGCTTGTTTAGTGTAGCAGTGGTGTCCTTAGTGGAAGCTAGGTGATGTGTAGCTTCTGTTGACTGAAATCAAATCACCTATCCTGCTGAGATTCTGCTTGCTTTGTCTTAATTTCTTCTGCTGATCTTAGAAACCATTTAATTTTTTTCCAGCAGTGTGAGGTTTCAAAGTGGAATAACTCATACATACAGGCTGGTTAATTTTCAACATTGCAAACAGCCAGGTTCCTTTGGTTTTAGTATTATTAAATGTGCTAAATAAACAGAGAAGACCCTGATTATTTCTAATGCTGACAAACTAATTCTGTGCTGTTACAAGGTGGCAGCTCTGCCACTGGTGTCCCTGTGGCCCAGTATCCACTGTGTGTGTATGTAACTTCTTTATTAAGACATTTAACTAGTGAAGTTCTCTAGTGGTGTATTTTAAACACAAAATTACTTCCAATTATACATTTTTACGATTGCTTCTTTCTCTTCTAGTCTGGCATGAAATCTCCCCTCTACGACTTGTAGTGCTTAGAGCAGAAAGAATAGCCTACCTGCTCTAATACATGCAAGAACATGTCTTGGTGGCTGTGAAAGCTTGGTGGTTTGTGTAAGATTGATTGCTATACTTCACTTTTGAGTTCCTGTTTTAGTTTTGCCCTTCAGAAGTTTTACTAGGATAGTTTGTAAGTGCCAATATTGTACCTTAAGTGGGTGTGTTAGTCTTCTATCTTCTAAAGAAGCCATGTTCTTTATTGATATTTGCAAGTTGCACTAAATATTGTTGGGGAAAAAAAATCTAAAGGTAAGCACAAGAGACCTTTATGAATAATTGTATGCTTTCAGAAGCGTTATGCTTAGCTTAATGTGGTTGGGTATTCTCCAGAAAGCGAAAGACTTTCACTCAAGTGAAAGACACAATGCAACAAACTACATCTCTTTCTCTCTCCTCTTCAGATTTCATCTATCACAGCACTGCAATTGTTTCTGCTGCTTTTTTTAAATGCCAAAAAGGTGTGAGCAGATCATGGAGCTATGGGAAAATTGCAAATTATTTTACAGGAAGATTTGTGATAAAGGGACAGAAGTAAGGAGGAGGATGATGATGTAAATAAATGAAGTATGGATAGCTGGAGAATACATCTAAAAAGAAAGTACATTCCTGAAATTGCTACTTACATAAATAAAAATTTATAATATTAAGTATATCTAACTGTTCAACAGGAAATCTGGACCATGTAAAACTCTTCCATCAGAGTACAAATTATTAAAAACTTGCATTTAGTATAGAGTTGAGTTTGTATTCAGTTTGGAGTTGATGGTGATGGGCTAAGTAGAACGCTATGCTTACCTGTTTAATCTTTATCCAGGTATATGGATAGATTTTTAGATGATATAAAGGTAAATTTAGTCCCATGGTGCATCATCACATATGATCCATTCAATTCTGTGGTGAACTCTATCTTTGCTTTTCTGTTTCAGGTGCAAACTTTGACCCTGAAATTCTGCCAAACTGTAGCACTAGGGCACAGGTCAGCTCAGACCACGAAGTCCTTTATTTTCAGTGTTTGGGTAACATTGTAAATAGGAGTAAGATGAGTATGTGTGTGTGATGGGAAGAGGTGTATCTATTTCTGTTTTTTCCATCAAAAGATCAAAGCATCTTTTTGGGGATCTAGTGAAGCATAGTGACCTCTAAGCACATGGCACTGAACAAGATTCACAGATTTTTATGAGGGCAACAATGGATTACTTAAGCTACTGCATTAACTAGGCTTGTTACTGTCAAGGCACACAATCCTGGCTCTGCTCTCAATCACTGGGTTTACAAGCAAATTGGATCAGTAGTGCTGATGGCCACATCTGTGAAATGTGGTTTGAGGAGGAAGAGAGATATTCCCTGGAGGAGGCTGGCTTTCTCTGAACCAGTATGTTGGGTTTGCAGGGCCAGGTTTTGTTATTGTTGGAGCTAAAGGGGTGAGAAGATGTCAGAAACCTCTGCCATGTCCCATACAACCATGGAGCATAAATATAAGGACAGAAAAGCATCCATATTAAGAATTCAGTGACTGACTTGTTATAATTGAATTTGTGTCTCAAGACTGGGTGTTTGTGCTTTAGCTAGTTTAATTTGCATTTGAATAAGTAGAAACTTTGAATTGGATGCTCAATTAGAAAATGGTATGCAGGTACGTTCTTTCTTACTGTAGCCTCCAGACACATTTAAAAGTCCAAGTTCTAGGTTTCTTATTCAAATATTAGGTTTGCATTTAAAAAATATTGTTGGGGTTTTTTAGTTCTTTTCTGTACCAAAATCAAATCTAGAATTACCAGACTTAAATTAAGACTTAGTTTCAGGAGTGTTGGAGATGCCCAGTACTCTTTGCATGGAAGAGTAGCAGTTTTTGCTATTTTACTTGCTGGTGGTCTTTAAAAACAGTAGTATCTGGTAAGAGATGTGATAACCCCTATAAGCAGGGTTGATGCACTGACAAGCCCCAGTCTGCAGAATCAAATTAGTTTAAATTTACTCCAGCTGAGCAAAATAAATATTTCTGTACATATTCAGAACACGCAGGAGAAGGTCTGTAATTTAGAAGTTCGTTTAATACCACTTTTGTGAGGAGGAACCTTAGAGCTTGGCAACAGCAGCATTAGTGCTAAGAAATTGCAGGTGGGAGATGCAGGCAAATAAGTACTTGCTATTAAACCAGCTTATTAAATGCTGAAAAAGCTGTAGCGTGTCACTTCTAAAACATCACTTCAGAAACATTTCTGAAAGAAATGAATTGCAGGGTAAAGAATGAAGGATCAGAGAGGGGGAGGAGAAGGCAGAGTGTGAAGGAGGACCAAAGATGAATCTGCACCTTCCCAGGCTGGTGGTGCATCCCTGGTGCTGTGTGGAGCAGCGTGAGGGTACCAGGCTGATGCTCCTGGAGGCTTCTGAGGCTTCTGCCTCCAGTGCTGGGCTTGCAACGTGTTGTTTATAGGCCCCATGACTTCAGCAGGGACAGATGGGTGTTTTGAGCAAGAAAATGGTAAAAACACAGGAGAGCAGAGAGGATACAGAGGCTAAGAGGAAATCTTTGGTAAGTTTGTATTAAATGTATAAGGGGTTAGGCAGCTAGAAGCTCATTATAGGGGAATTAGTTTAAAAATTCAGAAGACTGGAAAATTGAGGTAGTCTCAGAGGAGACTACCTCAGGTGTTAACTGCTAATTTCAGGCTAAAGGGCATAGCACATTTAGGTGAAGAAAGTGGTTTATGCCCACACTGGAATTTCCTTTGGGAAGATTTACAGTGATGTTACTAAGACAAAGGTGCACATTTCAAACTGGAAGTGGCATCTTGGATCACTGAGTCAGTGCCCACATAGTTGCACATGATAATAAAAATTCCACTTATGAATTGCCTGACTCCGTTTAAAAATTATATTTTCTGCCATTGCTTCTTCCGTTTAGAAGGGAGGAAAACTTCAGCTTGTCAGAATGCAGTAATAATGCATGTGGCAGTATTTGAACTGTAGCTTAAGCACTTCTATCTCCAGGATGTTTAGATAATAGTCTCTCTTAGTCTTCCCTCATGTGATAGACTCTTTCTTCTTGCAAGTAAACAATCTTTTTACTTGTTCAAGTTAAATCAGGTCTAGAAAGTACTTTTAACAGCAATGAGCTGTTGAGTTGAGGCTTCACTGTGGTTGTTGCACAGTGACATTAATACTTTGTCCTCAGGTATAATTTAGGTTTTTGTTTCTGTTGAGCTGTCAGACCACAGTTGCTGTGTCGTTATCTGTCATACCTATGCTCGTCTACTTGTGCAGCACTCGTAAGTGGGATGTTCAGGAGAACTTGGATTTTTATAACTTTCGTCCCGTTTCTATTATTCTAATCCTAAAGCAATCCCAGATCTTCCCATGCAGTGTTCTCCTTTGTTCTGATGGCAGCATCCTAGCATCTCTCCACTCTGCTCAGCCTGCCAGTGTTCATCCTTGTCAAAATTTGCTTTGCAAATGAACACAGTGACAGGAGGAGCAGAGCTATTGACTTGGTTATGAGCTATAATGTGTCATTGTCTTGACTAAAGCTGTGGTAGACACAGTGTTTTCTCCGTGTCTTAACTTTAGAAGGTTAGTTCATTTATCTGGTATCAGATTCTAAGTACAAATATGGTGGGGGTTTTGGAACAAAACATTATGTTGGTGGAGAAAATCACCGAACTGTGAAAATGTAGTGAATAAAGCAAGATGGATGTGGGTAGAAAACTTGATGGATATTTGTTAAGGCACATGAAAGTGCTGGACTTTCATTCTAAAGACTTAGTCATATCTGTTTATACATGATTTTTCTTATAGCTATGCAGAACTGAATCTAGTTCAGATGATGCTGTTTATATGCTATTCATCATCAGAATTTTCTTTTTCTCTTAGTTTGCCTGCATGCAAGAACATATTTATCACCTACAGTTGATTGAAAGGAGCAGTCCAAACAAGGATGTCTTGAATCTTAGAATCAATACAATTTAGGACACAGTTTATCTCACTGTCCTTGCTGTTGCAGTGTCCAAGGTGACCCACACTCCTCATTGTTTTTTGTTTGGGTTTTTTTCCCATTACCTCCTGTTCATTGAAAATAGAAGAATTTGCATAGATGGAGGTACAAAATTCAGGAATGTTTTTTGAGACACAGAACATAAAGGAGCTTTGAAGGTAAATGTGTAACCACTTTTTATTGCATTTCAAAAGTAGGACGTAATTTAATTGCTCTGATTTTATTATTAAAACTAATTTTTTATGTTTTAAATTATCAGTTGCATTAAGGGATGAAATTATTGCATAACTGTTTTATGGAGTGTAAACTTAGTAGAAAAAGTAATGAAGTGGGAGACAAAAGAGGTAGATGAGAAAGAAAGGTATGTGAGAATAGTGAAAAATACCACAGGAAAATTCAGTATGATGTGGTTTCCTATGTTCTCTTGTCAATGTCAGTTCTCCTGATTTCAGGCATAGATCACAGCATTTTTGTAGGACAGGTAGACAGGATCTAAGTAATCTGGAAAGTTTCATTCCTTGCAAACTTTTCAACTGAGTGAAGAAACCAAAACTGGTATTTCCAGTGTGTCAGTAACTGTTCTGGGAGAAGATCTACGTTTCTTTTCTCACACATCCAGCTTTCCTCACATGAAAAATACAATCTTGCTTTTGCTGGTGAGTAGCTAGACCCGAGGGAGCAGAGCAGTGAAGTACTAATGAGAGAGGGTGGCTGCATGACTGGCAGGAAGGAGGCTGGACTGGAGGATGCCCAGTACCTGAGAGTCTGCCTACTCTCTTTTTTGTTGTTGTTGTTGGGTTTTTCATTGGTATTTTTTCCTCCATAAATGTAAGGATACAAGTATTGCAGTAACTGCTTATCTTTTAAGGAGGGGAAGTATTTGAGACAGTGAAAGACAGAAAAAGACACTGTAGGAATATAGATTCCCAACCAGCATCTTGTGAGTAGAATGATCCTCAATGGGTTTGCTCTGATACTCTGTATATTCACCAGTAACTTTGTTCTTGTTATTACTGAAAGCAAGCAGTCATTTTTCAGAGTGCCAGTAAAGCAATGCCCTGCTATTTCTCACTTAGCTGCAGGAAATGTTGCTCATTCAATGCACATGTGGACCAAAACAAAGAGAGTTCAAAACAACCAGGGTCCCCTCCCTTGTAATTAAGAAATCAGAATGAATGATTTTCTATATCTTAAAATGCATAATTTCTTGCCACTGTCTACACAGTGTAAATGCAGTAATAAAATGAAAATGAAGGAGGGAGGCCTAATAAATATCCTGTCCATTAATAGATTTTAATAAGGAATTTGCATAATTCTTTGGAGTGACACGCAGCTGGACTTAGCTTCCAAAAATGGCATTGTAATGAGACTCGTGCTAGCTTTAGGTTTGCCTGCCTGTAACTTAGGGCAAAATATTTGTTGTCATTTATTATTTCTACTAACCGTTAGCTGACTCTGGCTGTTTTAGTAATAAATTACAGTGGAAGTTATTTCTTTTGGATTTATAACAAAAAACCCAAAACACAAACCCTCAAAAATAAACAACCAAAACAACTAACCTAAGCCCAAGCAATGCTGTAACAGGCTGTAAGGCTTCCTGCTCTGGAGTTTAATGTTGGTCTTTGCAGTTAGCAATCAAAACTCTTGTTTTTTTCATAGCAACGTGGAAGATAAAACAAGATAAGTGGAATGCCTTGCTTTTGCATTCGTTTCTCCCCAGCAGAAGGAAATTGGTGGCGAGATGATAAAATACAAGGCAGCCAAAGATGATTGGTCCTGCTGAAATCTCATCCTCCTTGGTTATGAAAGGTAGTTTCCTGAATGGCAGACAGTGACACCCTGTGCATGTAGTATTTCTCTTAAAGCAGAGGATGTGTGGTCTTGGAGTGCAAAACTGGTTTATTGTAGCTTGTTTATTCAATTTAGTGTGTTTTGCTGGGTTTTATGGTTTTCTGTTTTTTACATAATGAAGACAAATCCAAAGATAAATCTGAAAAAATGTAAAAATATTTTTTAAATTCATATATTGACTTTCCTGAGAAGTGGTAAATATCACTCTTCAGGAGTAAAAATTATATAGTAGGATGGATGTTTTTTGTTTTTCCCACTAACAGTTTAACAAAAATACCAGATTAGGCCATTAAGAAAAAAATCCTTAAATCTCTATGTTTTACATTCAGACATTAGGCTATGATATGAGCTATATGACTTTTCAGTTTTTGCAGCTAGCTGATGAATTCAGTTACAATATTTTTTCTTACACTGCAGTAAATATTCAAGGCATAATGGAAAGGCAGGATTATAGTGAAATCACATCTGGCTGTAAAGCAAGTGTAGTGTTAGTGTGCCAAACATCCAAAACTATGTTAAAATCCTAGAATCATAGAATCGTTTGGGTTGGAAAGGACTTTAAAGGTCATCTAGTCCCAACCCCCCTGCCATGGGCAGGGCATCTTCCACTAGACCAGGTTGCTCAGAGCCCCATCCAGCCTGGCTGATCACTTCCAGGGATTGGGCATCCACAGCTTCTCTGGGCAGCCTGTGCCAGGGCCTCCCCTCTTTCAGTCTGAAGCGATTCCCCCTTGTCCCATCACTACCTGTCCTTTTAAAAGGTCCCTCTCAGCTCTCTTGTGGAGTACTTTGAGGCTGCTGTAAGGTGTCCCCAGGGCCTTCTCTCCTCCAAGCTGAACAGGTGCAGCTCTCTCAGCCTGTCTTGGTAGGAGAGCTGCTCCCGCCCTCTGATCACAGGATTTTTTTTAAAAAAAATCTCTGAAATGGAGCCATGAAGGGTTAAAACTGGACATCTTTCATGTTTAATATGATTGCAAGAATTTTTTGAGAAGTCTCACTCAAATATTGAGATTATTAATTGTGTTGTGGTTGTGTGGGAAGAGACTGTTACAAGTGTCTCGCTGCCTTTTTCCTACTCCCACCTTGTGTGGGAGGAACATGGAAGGAAAGAACGGAGTTACAGTGGTCAAACTGGCAGAGACCATATGTAACACTAATGGGTTAGAGATTAGCCTGAAAAAGGAACATATCTGTGTGGTATCTATGTGGATGAAGACTTTTGGACTTCAGCTATCTGACCTAGAAACTCAAAAGAAATCGACTCTTCCATGAAAATGAAAGCTAATGTACTAAAAAAGAGATGTAAAATGTGAGCAAGTACAAAATAAGTGACTTCGCAGAGCAGATAAAGATGCTCAGCTCAGAATTTGCATGATTGCTGTTTTCAGTGTTGTGTTTTTTTGAGAAGCTGGAGATGTGACTCTAAATCCCCTTTGCCAGTACCTGACTTGCAGGATAGGGAGGAAGGTGTGTATAGCCTTTCCATGGATATTTATAAGTGTTCACTGCAGGAGAAGTGGAGCTTGCATGTGTCAACTCCCAGGAAGTCTCTCAGCCCGCAAAAGAAATAATTTTCATATCAAAGAAGCATTGTCAACAAGAAAAACTGAGAGGGTCATGGCTTTCTGTGACTTTCTGGTCTCACAGCTGGGCTTGCTACTGTGATATTCTGACATTGCTGCAGTCAACCAAAGAAGCTGAACCCAAGATTTGGGGGAGAAATAAGAAGTGCATGCTTGTACCTATATTCTGGTTGGTGTTCTTTGTAACGAGCCTGTAAAAAAATTGATGAGTATTGTTTTGGGTCTGTTTGGGGTTTTTTTTGTTTTGTCATTTTTTTGGTGATGATTGTTTTGTTTAGTTTGTTTGAGGGTTTTTTTTTGTTGTTGTCATCTTCTTTTGTGTGTGTGCTTTGATTTTGGTTTTTCTTTTTTCATTTAGTAAATTTTGCAGTGGGAGTCTTTGCTTCTACAGCTGGCTTCTGTGTGAAGAATTATTAAAGCATGAAGCAGTTACTGCCCGGCCATAGCTCCTCTTTCAAACCTTCTGTTTATGCCAGCACACATCCTGTTCTTGTTGCTGAATTGTGGATTATGGCTGGGGTGTGCAGCATGCCTGCATGAATATGGCATGAGAAAGGAGATTTCTGCTGGAACATGAGCCCTTTGCTTTTTTTT
>VYXF01006607.1:657128-692191 GCA_013397295.1 Polioptila caerulea | reverse complement strand
TTTTTTTTTTTTTAGTTGCTTTTCTGTGTGGAGAGAAAAGGGTGATCATTTACTCACTACACTGAGGATACAATGTGGAGACTTTATAGCCCCTGGGAGAGCCCAAGGACCCTGTATGTTCCCATAAAGAAATGTGATTTGACCTAAAAAGTGAACAGTTTATTGTAGCCAGTGTTAGATTAGCAGATTGCTGTGGTTTTCTGATCTATTGGGTCAGTGTCAGTTAATTTTTTTGGCTTTGGTTTATAAACAAAGATCTTTTGGAAGTCTAACCCACAGTTGTATCAGAAGAAATGCCTGTTAATTTCTTCTATTCTCTTCTTCTCTTCTTATGCAAAAAATCATTTTTGGGTGCTGCTACAAACCAATGAAGTAATGGGAGGATATTTCTTTCTCTACCATCTGAAAGTTGTGAAAAAACCTTTTCATAAAATCAGAAACCCTGCTGAAGTCTTAATTACTTGACATCCATCCCTATTAGTGAGCAGAGAAGGCAGGAATGGAATAAAATTATTTTCTTATTGCTGATGATTTTTTTTCTCTTTTTTTTCTATTTTTTTGCAGACTTCAAATTCAGGAATTTTAAAATTACTTTTTTGAAGGTCCAAAGAGGTAATCTTCAGAATATAGGATGGATTTTTTTAACACTGTTGAGTTGCAGAAGAAATATGTTTTATAAAGGCAATGTTAGGATCAAGAGCATTAGACTGTTTTTTATCTGAAGTGTGAAGTTTTAATAGCCTTTTTAAAAGCTATTGTGAAGCACTATTCATATTCTACAAAGGTTAAGTTTTATAGCTTGCTAAAAATGGTGTATGCTTAGGTTATAAATGCATTTTGAATCCTCTAGTACCGTCTTAGCATGGTAAAATCTGAATGGATCTTTTCTGACCAATGACCAAAACAGGGAAATGTATTTCTTTTTCTCAATAGACAGTTTCTCCTCTTTTATTACAAAAGGAGAATATATTTTATTTTAAGAGAGAAAATAGTTACTGGTGTGTGGATATGTCAAGTATACTTTGTGCTATGAATGAAAGCACTCCAAGCCTTAAAAGTTAGGTCAGCAAGAAATTATAAGGGAGGAGAGTACAGGCATCCAGTGGCACCCTTCTGGCAGACTCGAGGTGTGATCCCTCAGTATCTGTATCAGACTGGACAGAGACAGTGTCCAGTTCTGTCTGGTGAATGACTTCAAAACTATCAAGGGATGAAAAAAATCACATAACATCTAGCTAATGATGAGATACTTGTGTATCTCTGCAGTTCCTTGAGTGTTTTCAGTCTGAGGGTGTCACATCTTTGTGTGTTCTTTCCGGGGGATTCACCTAAGCATGAGCTTATGACCTTGGACAAAGAAAAGGAATTCTGACTTGCGTCACCTTCTTGTTTAAGTAATAAACATAAGGGGTTGGTTTGATTTTTTTTTTTTTTTTTTTTTTTTTTTTTTTTTTTTTTTATACCAACCACGNTTTTTTTTTTTTTTAACTACACACCAGTGAAACATCAGTGTGATTCTAGTTACTTTTGTCATTATTTCTCTTAGCACATATAAACACAAGCTAAACTAAGTGAAACTGAGGCTGACAATGTAAAAGAGCCTGGTGGCTTTCTTGGACAGAATGTGCTGAGAGCTGCAAGAATTCTGTTGCATTTGAGATTCTGGGGGGTTTTTTGGGCCTTTTTGTTTGCATTTGGTTTTGGGTTTTGTTTATTTTCCAAAAAAGGGGAGAGAGGTGATGCACACAGACCTTCTGACAACCCTGAAGAACATTTGTGACCTCACATGCCTTGTCCCTATTCTTCTAGTGTATCCAAGTAACTACAGGTTGCTCCACTTCTCTAAGGCTGTGCAACAACATGGGGTTTAGAATGCAAGCAGTTACCAGTGATTAAAAATAAAATTTCATCTATGTGCACAATGCTTAATTTGATTAGGGAAATTTTTGTTGGAAATGTTCTCCTCAGAATGGCATCAGTCTTCATTTAGTAGTCATTGCTGTTGCCTGCCTTGCAGCATGTACAGCTGTGTGGGTGAGGGTGACTGCCGAACTCATTAGCCCTTCTGAAGGGAAGGGTTGCAGTAAATAACAGGGATTTTTTTTTTTTTTTTCTTCTTTCCATCTCTGAACACGAATGTGTCTAGAATCTGGCAAACTTCATGTCAGAGACCAAGAGAGAAACACTTTCTCTTGCTTAGAAGTAGCTTTTCTGGCTCAAAAACCTGGCAGCTTTTATGTCCTCTATTGGCTCAAATCAGGAGGGCTGGAACAAAATATGCCTAGTGGGGGATGTCACTTGTAACAAAGAAACAGGGAAGCAAACTCTCAAATACTGTTACTGGGCTTCCAACACAATTAATTACTACTGTTTTTTCCCCTCTAACTTTTCTATCCTAAGCAGTTTTTCAAATTGATTTTGAGAGCTGTTAATGAATTTAGGATCCTGCCACGTGTTGAGAACCCTCCACAAAAACAGAAGCAAAACCACCATTTAAACAGGGTCTGACTTTCTGAAAAGGAACTCTGAATTTTTACTGTAGCTACAAATGGCCATGAGTAACCATCTATTTGAACTGGTTGTGTGTTTCTAACAATAGATCTTTTCACTTTCATGGTAACCATAGTGAAATGCCATTCAACTTTACTTGACTTCACAAGAAGCCTGGCATAGAACTTGAAATGGCTCAGCCATTTGTTTAATATCTTAAGACTGAAGCAAAACTAAAATTCCTAGTTAGTGATATGTTTTGAATTGCAAAACTTGCTCAGGAAATTCTTGTCAGCTTCTTAATGATTGAGTTCATGCAAGTTAGTACGATAAAACATTAAATATATATTCATGTTACTGCTTTGAACAGATTCTGAGTTCTTTTCTATGTAATATCAGAAATGAGAATTATTGCATAATGGGCTATTCCAAGCACTGAGAGGGAACTTCCCTAGTTTGTAATTTTCACATGTCTGTGTTTAGTCACTATAATTTTGTGTGTGATAATAGCTAATCACAAGTATATGAGAGTGTGTGGTTTGTTTAAAAAGACAGATAAGGAGATTTGGGATTTTTTTCCCCGTATGATTCAAATTAAAGTGGGCCTGAAAGTTCTTACTGTTTGATAAAGCTGTGAATCTTTTTTTGTGATTCCCTTGTTAAAAAGTGTACAGTGGAAGTGTAGTAGAACTACCGAGAGAAGCACTCAAGGAAGATAACATTAAACTGGAAGCATTAAACATGTAAAGGCAGTAATGAAGAAACTGAGTGTGGGAACATGCTAGCAATTTTGTATAATTCTAAAAATATGGAAAATATGGGGTGACGTTAAATTTTGGGTCACACAACTCTTTTGATACTTGAGAGTTTTCAATCCCAGCCCAGAGAAGATTCTGCATTTCTTTTTTCTTTTTTTTTTTTTTTTTTAATTATCATATAAAAAACCCATAAAAATGTCATGTACTAAAAAGTGTAGTACAGTTATTATCAAGTCTCTAAAAAATTGGGGGGAAAAATCTCTTAAGCTTGTAAATCTGCTCCATATTAATTTATGCCAAGTCTAGAAGTTTGATAAGCTCTACTTATGGGAATATGCAAAGGATAAAGTGGTCCTGCTAAGATGTTCACTGCAACACTGACAAAGCAGCAATTTAAATTTCAAAGAAATTATGCAGGTTTAGTTTATGGTTTATTAAAAAAAACAAAAAGTAGTTCAATGCATCTACAATTCCCAATTTTTTTTCTTTATTAACTTTTCCCATCCCAAGTCTGAACCAACCTGAGCTCTGAGCTGGAGCTATTTCTTATTCACATAAAACTCAAAGACCTGGATGGAGCACAGTTTTATGAGTAAAAATCTGTAAGATTCTTTTCTTTTTTTCTTTTTTTTTTTTTTCTCTTCTGCAAATGGGATTAAAACATTAATGCAGAGACATGGAAAAGGGAGGAAGGCTTTTAATGATTTTTAGTCTCAAGGACTAAATATTTGAGCTCTGTTATCCAGCATTTCCTCATCTTTTTTATTCACCTCCTTTTGCTAGGGGTGTGGTGTTTCCTACTGTGTTCCTGCTTTTTCCCACCTGGTCCCCATTAGGGTAATCCATTAGGCTGTAATCCGTGGTCTCCCTGACTCCCTTGTGTGTCCACATCCTCTTTAGCCAAGGAGGAGGGCAGGTGGTAGAGCATGGAGTGTGCACCCACCAGCCAAACACCCTGCCGGGGGCAAAGCCTGGCTGCTGTAGCAGTGCCTGAATTGTGCCAGAGCTTGCTGGTGTGAAAGGTGCAAACAACACATTTTGCTCACAATCTTATCTAGGGCACTTAGGAGGTTTGCAGAAGTTTCCTTGATCAGCAAAAGTTTCTCACTCAGTAATACTTGGTTCGAAATTGAAAATTAAATAAATTCTACTGGAAGCAGGAGGATTTTTGTTGTGATTTCAATCCTCCATTGCAGAAAATGCCCTGCCATTTGGATTTTTCTGCACTTCTTGTTTGTTTACAAGTTATTCTAGCTTGTAGTGGGAGTCTAGCACAGCACCAGCATTAGAAGAATGGGAGTGGAACAAAAAAAGTTGAAGAAGCTCAAAGACTTTTCTGTTTTCCCTGACAGTAGCCCCGCTGCTTGGACAGAAGACAACTGAAATGGCACACTTAAATACTCAAATGCTGTGTGTTTTTAACATTGTGTTAAACACTTCTGCACAAGAGTAATTGTCCTGATCATCTATATGGAGTTCAGATGGTTACTTTCTGAGGCATACATCCTGTAAACCTGTAATTAGAGCACTTAGGCACTAGCACAGGTGTGATGTAGCGATGACACAGTAAGGATAACTCTGAAGTTAATTTTGTGTTCAAAGGGTATTTTCACTACATTTCATAGCGAGACATATAATTAGATCTTTTGTTGCAGGAGGAAGGTTATGGGTTTAGTTCTAGGTTACAGTACATTGAATTCAATAATTTTACATTTCAGGTCATTTTTGGTTAATAAAAAACAAAAATCTTTTGCTCACCAGTATCTTTTTACTTAATAACTCTCTTGTCTTTATGATACATAATTCATCAAAAACACCCACAGATATGCTCTTTTGAAATTTCAGCATGGAAATGTCAAAACTTTAGCATAAACAGCCTTCCACAAAATTCTCCCTTCTGATCCATGTGAATGTCATCATGAATGTTTCTCAGATGTAATATTTGAGCTTTGCCATTGGAGGCTATTAAGAAGATATGTTGAAGAACAGTGCCAGCTTTGTTGCTGTTTCTTGAGTGAGGATTGTGAGGAGCCTGTGTGTACTGTTAAGATTGTTGAGATGACTTCTGTGGTGTGCCTTGTGTTAATTCTTAAATACCATTGCCATCTTCTTAATACAAACTCCTAAGCAGAGGATTATTTTACCTACTTTGTTTGTTTATTTGTTTTGCCTGATTATGTGCTACAGGGATAATAAACTTTTCAGCTATTAAATGTAGAGCAGCTTAACACTTGGTGCACAACTCTCTCTCATGCATCATAAAAGGAGCACCAAACTTGTTTCTTGTTAGGGGCTTGCCCAGGAAGGTTTGCTGGGGAAACTTGTGTCAGGTTGGGATAAACAGGTCAGTTCAAGAGCTCAGGGTCATTCTCTACCACAGAACAGTAAAAATATACGGAGATTTGCAGTTGTCCGTATCAAATGGACTCATTCAGTTGTTTCACTGTATCTTTTTCTGGAAGAGCAGTGGCCTCTAGGAAACAAGCCCTTAAGTGCTTTGAAACTACTCAGTGTTACTAGGCATTTGAAATAGCCCTATCTGACACATTTTCCAGGGTTGTACTGGCAGAGGAAAGAGCTCTTCTCTTAACTTAGTCTCCTGACTGCAGGTGTACCCTTCAGCAGTACCTGGGTGTAATTTGCTGAAGCTGTGAACTCTTACCCGAGTGTTTTGGGCTGTTATTGATTTGGCATGTATGCTATGTATGTACCAGCTACAGGGCATACTGATAGAGGCTTTCTAAAGAACTTTGGCTGTGTGAATAGTTGGAATGTTTGCCTCCAGTTACTTTAAGCTTTTTGGAAATACTCTGTGACAAAGTAGGTAGAAAGCTATGTGAGAGAATTGTGTTGCAACACAGTGTCATGAAAAAGGTAGCAGAGAGTTTGATTAGTCACAGAAATCTGGGAGATAATTAACAATGAACTGGAATAAAAATTGCTATATGATTAAAGGAAGATGTGTGTTTACTTACTGTAGAATTAGCTTACCTTTCTGTGTCAAAATTGAGGAAACCAGTTAAACTTGCAATACAGTAGAGACTGAGTATGAATCTATGAGAGAAAATAAGGAAAACCCCCAATATAATCTCTGAATCTGTACTTTTAGCAAACATACAGTGAGATCTTTTCTTAATGGCTGAGGATTTCTATATTTCTGTTGTAAGAGTGATGGCCACTCAACAACTTTCACAAGCAGCTGTTGCCTGCCTGTTGGTTAATTAAATATGTTTTGTTTAGTGAATGGTAACAGTTACTGAAGGTCCAGTGCCTGCTTTAGCATGTTGCTTGTATGTGTAGCACATGTAGAACAGGTGCTTCAGATTCAAGTTTGATCTAAAGCTTCATGAGGGGACATAGACTGGTTTCATTTGGAAGTCCAGGGTGCTGAAGGGATCTGTGTTTACATGGGTTAAAGAGTGGGTTTGAGAGTTCCTGGTTGGAGAAATGTTGTTGGTACATGAGTAATGGGTTAATATTTACAAGGTTGGTAAATATGTGCATGAAGCTCAATACTCTTAAGACATTCCCACTGTTCTTTTTTAATGGGTGGAAATTGTTTCTGAAGGAAAAAACTATTGTACATTTTAAGATTCTTATAAAAATTAGCCTTCCAAAAGACAACTCTCAAATGTTATATAATTAACCCCTTTTGGAAACAAGGACAAACAGATTTTTGAATGTATAATTTACACTTATGTCACAGAATCCATAATTCAGGAGATAAGGGATGGGTTTGTTTGTTCTTGATTGATTGTAATTGCAACCAGATTTTAAAAAAAACAAAAAAAGGTTAAAGAGAAATTCTAATGGTAATTTTAACGTGGAAAAAATAGATGGTACTAGTATGAAAATCGTGACTTTTAACAATGTAAATTGACTGAATCTTAATATTACAATATTCAGTGGTGGCATCAATCAGCTTTTGACCTTCTCTTTTATTTTGTGATCAGCCCTTACTGAGGCTATTATGTTTTCATCTCCCCTGAACAGCTTCAAAGAGTATTTATCTGAGGATGGAGGAAGATGAGTGTGCCGGAGCTGTCAGGTCTCATGCACACCAACTTGATGGAAAAAGGGAAATTCGTGATTGGCTGTGGATCTTGCTGCAAGCAGTCAAATGTGTGTAGTTAGAGGGCAAAGGATTAGCTGGCACAATCTGATTGAGCCTCTTGTTTTACATCAGTCTTGTGGTAGGAAATCCTTTAAAACTAGTGTAATATAGATGGGAAATGGGGCTATTTAGAGGCAGCAGGAAAGTTTGAACTGTCTCCCGCATAGCTGAGAAGTAATTTAATGGCAGATTAGATTGTGGTCATATTGGATAGGTATAAGTAGCTTATAACAGAAGTGTAGTACCAGACAAGAATAAACATTTGTACTTGGACTGCTCTTCTGAGTCTATTAAGATCAGGCTAACAAAGGGCTCTGCCCATTAAAGTGGTTAACAAAACTTTGTATGGCACAGTGAGTGTTCTGGGGGAAGTACCAGGTAATGACTTGCTCAGTAATTGTTGCCTTTTGTGAGGCACAGCTTTTTTCTTTCATTTTTACTCTTGTTTTTCCTTCTTCTTCAGAGGAGAGACGTGGATGGTGAACATAAAAGAGGCAGAGTCTCTTCATTGGCTTCTTGGTATGAATCACTCAGAATTGGCATATCTGGGAAGGAGAGCTGATGGCTTTTCTGCAGGAGGCAAAGTTGTTTTCATTGACTTGGGGGGAAAAGAATCATTACAGAGTTTCCTTCTTTCAGAACTCTTCCTGCAGCTTTTCCTTCAAAAGACCTCCCTAACGGTGAATGAACTTGTCCCAGTGCTTGCAAGAAAATGTTTGATTTTGTGTTATTTGTGGATAACACAGGAACTATGGAGTGAGGACACTTTTAGTATTTATCTCTTGATATGAAGAAATGAGTTACATGATAGACTTAGAGGAGGTCATGAAAATAGCCTTGCAAGATGAAGAAGTATTTCAGTATGGGATTGGAAATGCATTCATAGAAGCAAAGATCTCTGAAATGAGAAATTTGCTGTTAGATCTGAGAAATGTGAATAAGAGAAAGAACTGTTGATCATCTCTAGGTGTAAATCTTGTCCTCAAATGGGGCTGTAGTATTTAGGGTAGCTTGCTTGCTTTCTCTTAATGATGGTTAGCAGCTGTTTGCAGTGCTGAATTTCAGCATTGGAGACATGCATAGCAACCAGTAGCACTCAGAAACCCATGATAAACGATTGTGGTGTGGTTGCTGGTTCAGTGTGTATGCCTGTGTGATGACCATGAACGAAGTAGGATTTATAATCATGTGTTTCACTTCCAGGGAAAACAACCCTAATAGCCAGCTGGGAAATACAGTAAGTGATCCTGATCATCCTCCCCAGTGTTTATTCAGGTTAAAGACTGCTGTATGGCAGGCAACCAGTTAAAAGCAAAACTATAAATAATTGTGTTAATCAATGTATAATATATCTTTGTGTTTGTTTATTGCCTTGGGTACTTGATTAGGCAGCTCTAACATACAATTAATCAGTAACCTTCAGTGTTAACTTCTCAGCGCTCTTTAATTAATCAGTTGTGTTGCAGAGGCTCTGCTGGCTTGGAAAGCCAGGAACTGTGCCATGTAAACACTTTTGTTAATGTCAAGTGAAGGTTGAGATATGTGCTTTTTTTAAATTATTTTTTTAATTAGCTTAATTGAACTAATCAGCTTTTCGGGGTCTAGGTACAAGTTCTATAGGCAATTGTAAACACTGGACAAGAAACATGGAAACAATGTGTCCTGTAAATGCTGTGAAGTTTTTGTGCCTTAACCATTATCATAAGTCTTTTCAAGTGTACTGATAATGACATGTTAAGTACCAATACAGCTATGTTATAATAGTTGTGGCTTTCATTGAGAAGTTCTCCAATGGGAGGGCTGGTTTTTTGCCTTTTCTTAACACAGAAAAGCTACCCACAGATCAAGTAAGCATGGAGGGGTTTCATCTTGGTACTTCAAATAATAACATAAACACAAGTACTGATATATTTTGGATATTGGATCGTATCATAGGCTCAAAGTGGTTTGGGTTGGAAGGGACCTTAGAGATCATCTCATTCCAACCCATTGCTGTGGTCAGGGACACCTTCCTCGAGATAGGCTGCTCAAAGAATCATCCTTTGAACACTTCCAGGGATGCAAGGAGGTTTTGAAGTTCTGCAGGTGTTCAGGAGGGCATGGAGAGGCAGGTTCTAGTTCTGGGGTTTTACAAAGAAGCTTTTTGTCAAAGTTAAGCCTTGACTCACCTACAACGTTATTTAGACCCTCAAAGTAACATGAATGTAACAAACACTGACTTTAACAGTGGCAGGTCTTGGTTAGTTGTTTCCTTTCAAGTTACATGAACTTTTGAAAATAAAATTATATGTTTCAGTCTTAAAACTTTGAATTCAGTTACATTTATGAAGGTTGTATGAATGACATACCAGTGGAAGAGCTATTTATGTGTTTATGTTTCTGTGGGAGCCCCAAAAGAAAGAGCAGGATGAGGACTGTAAGAACAGCCTGTCTTGCTAACAGCAGACACAGTTTGAATTGAGACAACAGCTACTCCCAGGACAGCATTCCTAGTAGTAATGTTGAAGAACATAAGGTTTATGTTGAGACCAGAACAGTCCTCTGCTAAGGCCTCAGCATAGATGAACACTCAGAACAGTGTCTTCTACTGGCAACAGGGTGATGACATCAAGGTTGCAGAGTGTCATCTATGTGATTTTTTTCTCCCAGTGGTCTCATGAGGGAAAAACAAACACATTTCAAACAAACAAGGAGAAATGGCCAGCAAACAGCAACCTGTCCAAAGATTTATGAAGGCTGAAGTATGCAACACTGTGAAGCAAAGGACAGTGCCATAACAAGTGTTACCTCAACTGTTTACATGAGAATGATAATACAGGATGTTGCATTGAAATCAGTGTTGCACACAAGGTATGTTGCCCAGACCATTTGGACACACAAGCTTGTGTGGGATTGCAAGAGTGTGGGGTCAATGAAATCTTTGAGAAAATGGATCAGGTTGAATTAACTTGGAGATACGCTAAGTAAATATCACATCCTCTTTCCATAGAGCTCTCTTAAAAAAATTTTCTGATTACATTTGTCAAGGGCAGTCTTTCCCAGAAAGTACAACTCAGTACTTGCTACTGTTCATCTTGACCTTGTTGGTTAGAATATACTGGTTAACATGTATTGCCAAGTCAACGTGTCATCTGCAGGCAGAAGAAAGTCTCTTTTCAAACAGCATTACATTGCCTATCTCATACCTCCCTTCTGCCTTCTCAAGCTCCTGAAACCTTGAGGTCATATCCATGATAACCCTGGCCCACATCCAAGGAGAATCATCCAGATTAATTAATTTATCCAAAGGAGAAGTTGTTAAATTAAATATGAGCTTCCGTAAAGTTCTTAGCTCTGTTAAATGAGAAAATTGTAAGAACTGAAGAACCTTGAGGCTGGTGGCTGTGTATCAGCTCCAAGATATTTTCAGGCCTAAGTAATTAGGGTTCAGCTGATGGATGGACACGTACACAGCTCACCATGTTTACATAAGCTCTGTTTTTATAGGACACCAGGCTCCATATATGACAGTATTTATTGCAGATGAGCAAAACCTATTGTGGCTTTCATCCAGCAGGATGATAGATGAGATTTCTTCACAGAAGGAGAATGAGAAATAACTGCCAGTACTGACAAAAATGCCAGACCGTGAACTGAAACAGTGAATAGGTGGTATTGCAAAATCAATGCAACTCCTGTACAGGATAATATAGAGGGGTCATCTGTCTTCGTCCTAGCAGACAGTCATCTACATCAGATACAGCTGAATATGTTAAATGGAAGCTTCATCCAAAAAAAGTATCAAGGATGACGCCTCTAAAAAAGACTGATGTTACTTCTTCTGCCTGACAGTTAGCTGCTTGGTTTCTGTCACAAAAAAATGCTGTCTAGACATGGGGGTGGGGGAAAGCCTTTTGCTAATAGTAAAAGTGGTTATAAAGTGCTTTAACCGTGAAAGAAATAGTCTCCTTTAGCCTTTCTCATTCAAAAGTGCTGTTTATTAGAAAGAAGAATTGGGCAATTTTTATATTTGTTTTTTAAAGTTTAGCATGACCTACAAAACTACCATATATCCAAAATCAGGCAGAGGATTCCTTCTGCCAATATTTGTGTCCTCAAGTGTATATTTTTCTAATACTGGCTGAAATGCTGCAAAGTAGACATTTTTATTCATTGCACGCGTCTGGTTGCTTTAGATAAACTAAGTAAAAAGAGCTAAAATACTGATGAGAGTATTTTTCAGCTCAAGCTTTATTTTCCTGTGCTTTGCCACAAGCTTCAATACCAAACTATTTCTTAGCCTGGAAGTTCATATTACATTATCTTTCTAATAGTTAGGATAATCTCCAGACATTGAAAGGCTTATTACTGCCATAAGTCTGGGTACAGTGACCATTGCTATCAAATGCAACTCTGTATCTAATTCTTATTGGCCCAAGTTTATGACTGAGCAAAGTAGGTAAATCAAATCATTCGAGTACTAAGAGACTTCAAAGTCTAGAGGCTGTTTAAATGCAGTTTTTTACAAAATCTGTCATTTACACCAGACTTAATACCTTAAAATTATAAAATTGATATTGAAGTGGACTTAACATTACTTTTTTTGTGAACACTTGCACTAATGGACCAGCTAGGGTAATACTTTCCTGATCTGTAGTAGCTCATGAACAAGTACAACATGGTGGTGTAATCAGTGACTGAAGCAACTATGAAATGATGGAGCTCAGGATTGTGAGGGGATTTCAAGTTACCTGGCAAGTTCTTCACGCTGATATTTTCCTTCCCTCCTTTGAGCATTCTGCCTGTTAGTCAGCAAAAAAAGTAGGTAGATCACAACTGAGCTTCTTTTTGAGTGAGCAATACTGGGGAGGTGGGAGCAGCAGCACACTGCAAAGGGGGCATTCAGAATTGTTGCCATGGCACACAGTGATTGTGTTAGGAAAACCAAAGCTCACCTGGAGCTGAAAGTGGAAAGGGGCTTTGAGGACAAGGCAACCTTCTGCCACTGGATGGGCAGTAAAAGAATAAGCAAGGGAAATGCTTAACAGGACAGATTGGATGACAGTGCACACAGATAAGAAATCCTCAGGCAGACCAAGTCTGCAGAACCATCTTTCCCTGAGTGTTCACTGGGGTGTCCCAGAGGTCTCAAGAGATGAACTGCCCACAAGCTGGCAGCTTGCCCTTGCAACAGACAGCAGATGCCTTCTGGAGCTGCATTAACAGGAGAACAGCACCAGGTCAAGTGAAGCAGCTACTCCCTTGAACAGGTATTCCTAGACCACATCGGGAACACTGCACCTTGATTTTGGGCCTGTGGATAAAAGACAGATATGGGTAAACTGGAGCAGTTGTGGTGGGGAGCCTGCCATAGAGGAGGGGCTTCATGATTCTATGATCTGCCCACATAAAGCCTTGAGGAGCCTCATGCAATCTTATGGCTCTAATTCTCTGCTTCAAGCAGAGGAGCTGGACTAGAGACCTCCTGGGATCCTGTTTGACTTGAATTACTCAGTGATGATTCTGTGAAATAGGTCAGCCCTTGGATTATTGTCCTTCCTTTGCTTCCCTTCTTCATTTGTAGTCTTGATACTGGATATACCTGAAGACTGCTTGAAATGTATCATAAGAGCAGAAAAAGATCTTTTGATACCCTGGTTAGGGGGCTTGTCCAGAAGTGAATTTTGTTTGAAAACTAGGTATTAGTAGTGAAATGTGATATGCTTGGAGTTGGTCTGAATTGTGAGGTTCTCTCCCTAATGGTAGATTGTTAGCAATAGTCAATCCTAGCACAATTCATTGATTTCCTTACGTATTTGGGAAATGTATTGTGTTCCCCCCTGACTTTTCTGTCTTCCCTTACTTTACTTTTACTATGAAGGCCTTTGTCACAGCATACATTTCTTGTTGACACAAAATAGCAGGAATTTAATACCATGTGCTTGGTGGGCTGCGTATCATAAGTTTTAGATACCAGACACGCTGGTGCCAAACTAACTAGCAAAATCATTTATCAGATCACTTCAGGGGGTTTTCTGCATTTGCTTTTACCACTTTGAAGTGATGTAATAGGCTCTGCTGACTACTTGTCATCAGGGAATACACAATACGATGTCTGGCTTTTGTAATCAAACCTCCAAGGGTCTCTGTGCAGACCTGTAATGTGACTCTTGAATTCTCAGATACAGACAAGTCCACTTTCATAAAAAGGCAGTTTAGTATGAATGACACATGCAGTGCACTAAAACTTCCCACTCAGCATTCCCCCACCCCATTAGCTAAGAACCATTTCTCAATTGTGCATTTTTCTGAGGAGTGACATAGGCCTGGTCCCTTCAATCATTTAAAGCAGACAAGATGGAGAACTCATGCATAGTGTGTATACTTTGGTAAGACAGTTGTGTTTCATCAGGAGAATGCGCTAAATCTTTGCTCAGTGTGGCCTCTATTTTATTTATGAATGTTTTGTTGTGATGTCACTCCTAGCCAGCAATGAGTTCTTTGTATCTCACTCCAACATTGTATGAGAACATCAATATAAGGAAAATCATTTGTGCCTTTTGTTAAATTTAGTCTGCAGGGATCTTTAAAAACCTTTACTTTCACTGAAAAATAGATCATCTAATTATTTTTATTGAAACAAGCTATGATGTTGGCAGATATTGTGTGCTTTAGCCTTCTAAGAGGAAAAAAAAATGTGTGCTGCCGTGCCTGCTTCCTTGCTGGTTTTTTTTTTCCTGTGAGTTCATGACCAGAGACTTCTGTTCTTGGACTTTGTCTTGAGGCAACAATTATTTAGAGGGCAGTTTAAAAGTCTGTCTACTAGAAAACTTTACAAATTTTATTTACAAATCTGTAGTTTTTCAGTTGTTCAATTTCCACTCTTGAAACTTTTTTTATTTTACGATCGTCCTGAGAAGCTGATGACGATTGTAATTAGAAGTTGTAGTGATATAATCACTAAAGACAATAGTACTCACCATTCTCTAAATATGCCATTATTTTTTACCTTATTGTTCAGGGGTATTTGAGGAAATTCTATATTTTAGTTGCTTTATCTCACTCTTATCTGAATTCAACATCATAATAAGGTACCAAGTGTTTTGCTTCATTGCTAAACATCTGCTCAAGCTGGATCGTGATGATTTTGAACAACTGGAGCAAGATTTCCTGGGAACTCTGTAGTGTAAATTGGAAAACTAATTTGGCACCATAAATGGATTTATTGCCACATGGACATGTATTGTCCAGAGTCTTACACCAGCCTTGCTTTCAGGGATTTCTAGTTTATCATGAATATGCAAGCTGCATTCTCAAGTTCCTGCCCTTTAATCTAGGCAGTATGTGATTAGTTAACTTAGGTTAACTAAGTATTCTGGGATGTCATTTTTTCATTTTGAAATGAAGTTTCACACACTGCAGGCTGACTAATTAGGCCCATTTAGAAAGCAATGAATGACTTACTCTGTTTGAAACAGAGCGTGAAGTTAAAGAACCTGCTGACTGCTGAGACTAGTGCAAAGTGGTCAGGTCCCATTATGTTCACCTTAAAAATGTCAGTGTGTGAAGTAACTTCCTTAGCAATTAGCTTTTGCCAATGACTTAGAGAGTCACCATTTGCATTCCTCTTCTATCTCCTTTGGAAATGGGAAGAGCTAGGGGTGCCTGGGCTCCTTTTGGTGCTGAGCCTGGCACTCACAGGGTCCTTCAGCTGCACCTCCCTTCCTGGTTGCTCATCCCACTGATGTCAGGTCAGTGACCTGAGATACCTGTCTGGCTGGTGACCCTGCACATAGCCACCTTGAAATGAGGGCTTATACGACTTTTTAGTGTTCCATGCTTGGTTGCCATGTTCATTACTCTGCTGGATATGAACTCCAGGCTCTCTAAGCTCAAATCTACATTAAACAGGTGATTTTTCTCTTTTTATTTTGTTCAGCTTTTGTACTTGAAAAACAGAAATAGTAATACTGCTTTTTCTAGGTAGCTTATGTAAATGTAGCAAAAATGCCTATAAACTGGTTAATAAAAAAAAAATCTTTGTTATTTAAAAATAAAATCGTATTAATTATATATCAAATGAGGGGCCTTACGTTTGCAAATTTTTATATTGACTTCAGCTTTTTTACAGTACACTGGTACATGTTTTGCAATTAATTTCAAATGGCAAAAGGTTGAAAAGGCAATTTTTTCCCCTTTGTCAGCTACTTCATTTTCTCCAGCATTTTTGAAACCAGTGTAGCACATGTGTTACCTTGTCTGCTGGATTTATAAAGCAGGAAGTAATTAATTAAGATGAATGTCTCCAGAGCTAGTTTCTAGATCAGGTGAAGCCTCTGGCCTTGTCCTCTGCTTTGAATGTGTGTATGTGCTTTTGGTGGGTGGAACAGAGACATCCACATAAAACTTAGTGGCTTTCATTTTGTTCAGAGTGTCTGGTTTGTTGCTTGAGGAGGGCAAAGTGCAGGAGGAAGAGGGCATGTGGCCAGATGAGCTGTTTGGTTTTTCTTGCCTTTCCCACTCTAATCTTGGAAACTGTATGATGAAGTATGGCCTGGGGTCCTCTGAAGAGAAGAGAGAGCAGGTAAATCAGTATGCTATTAAGAGCTGGAAAACTAGACAGGAAACACAGGACTCCCAGCTGAAGCACTTGATGTTCCGTGACTTAATGCTTTTCCTTTATTTCCTCCCCAGTAGAGCTGGGAGGGTGAATATTTCCTACCAGAAACAGGCAGGATTAGTTATGATTTTGAAGTTTACCAGCAGGAGACCTTTAGGGCTTTCTGACAACTTCTCTTAGAGCATTGATCATTCAGGTTGTCCTGCCTAAGAAGAGTAATTCCTGTTGGTGAGCCAGTAAGTATGCACTCTTAATTTGGTTTTTGGCATCTCTGAGGGAGCAACCAATACACTTAAAAGGGCCCAAATTGTTTCTTAAAGTTACTGTATAAAGTTAGATGACTTTTAGTCCAGAGTTCTTATGACATGAGAAGACGACTATGTCCCAAGTCTCTGTAGAGTACTGTCTCTTTCCTCTTCTGATTTCCTTTAGCATTTCCCATGGTACAGGAATTGAAGGGCAGAGAGTGGCAGAGGTAGCCCCTAGTATGTTGGCTCTCATTTTATGTTCAAAAGCATGTTATCTCAAGTTTGAAATAAAATGTTTCATTTTAATGGCCATAAAGAATTGACTTAAAACAGTTACCTATACAACAAAAAATAAAAGCCTATTCAAACCCACTGTATCCCAGTCTGTCAGCCTTTGTGATTATCTTCTGTTCTGTACTCAAGAGATTTGCCCAAAGCATAGAAGAAAAAGCCAGCTCCTCTTTGTGCATCTAACCCTTTTGGGAGACACTTCACCTCATCTCCTGAATTTAGAGTCTGAATATGGCAATGGAAGCAATCCAGGGTATAGTCACACCACTAAACCTTTACAGTCTGTTGTCGTGTACCTTACAAAGACAGCTTTCATACTGACTGCAGAAGGGATGTAAAACATGGGTTGTAACAAGGGTTTGTTTGCTCTTGGCTTACACACAATTCTCACAAAATGACTGCAAAGATTTAGGGAAGAAGGAAATAAAACTCTGGAGGTAGTACATATCCAGAGAACTTTAATACAGTATGTTGACATAATCTGCACCAACTCTGCTCTTTTCCCCTTGATTCTTGCATGATAGTGCAGATTATGCTAGAAATAATGTACTCAATTGTTATTTCATTTGCTGTAGGAAGAAAATGCAGACATAGGTCAGGGTGTGTTAAATCCATTTTCATGTAATCAATATTATTCTCTCCCATCAGAATCAGCAACACATGGTACCACATAAGTTATCCATGGTTGTAGAGGGGACATGACAATAGTTTCTATTTGTTACTTTTGTGATCTCACAAAGATGAAGAACAACAGCATTTATCCTTCCCTGTGAAGGGCCACCTAGTGATTAATAAAGTCAGTATTTACTGATAACAGTGACAGCAGTCAGTCTGTGCAGATGCGTGAAAAAACGAAATCCCTGTACATGTCCTCCAAGTCAGAAGATACCTGCTCATTTCCTTGTTCAGTGAAGCAGATAGATATCCATCCAAATATCTAATATCGATATCCTGAGGAGGCAGGGTAGCTGGATAGTCAAAAATGCAGATCCTTTCCCCCATAATCTCTCCCCAAAATGCAAAGGATTCAAGTAATACTGATTCACTGGCAAAACAAACGTGCTCAGGTGTGTGTCTGCAAAAAAAGGACCTGTTACAATCAATGATGGCACATTTAAACTTTGAAACTAGAAGTTTTTTGGCTGTGTCTCAAAGCAAGTTCCCTCAGCTCTTCTTTACTGTTGGAGATAAGCTCATTCTAAGTGATTCTGACTGAAGACTTCCTTGAAGTAATGCCAGGAAATGTTAAAAATGATGTGTTATCAGAAAGTGAATTTAGATCATCAAGAGAAGATCACAATGAAATCACAAAGAGCCAACAGCTCTGTAAAAGATAAAGAGTAGCAGCTTAAAATGCTTAAGAGAGAGCATGGAGAGTGTCACTATGCTGCTTGGGATGGTAGCTAGAAATAAACAGATGGATATTAAACTATGTTGTTAAACTTGCTAGTCTTGACAAAAAATTCCTAGAAATTATCTGCAGACAAATGGGAAAAATTTTGGATTCTACCCTTGAAACAGAAACTCTGTGTCCTTCCTGTGAATTATAGTAGCTTTCTACCTCTCTTTTTAACCTGTGTTGGAGAGTACAAAATAGGAGAAAGCACTTGCTTTGCTAATCCTATCTTTCTCACAGGAACAGACTTTCCTTTGAAAAATCAGCTCACAAGTTCTTAATTGTTGCAGTCTTAAAACTGTAAACAGCTTTTTTTCTTGTATACATTCATTTACGTATTTTAAGGGTCAGAAAAGATTGCTAGGGAATTAGTTTGGTAGTTGCTAACAAGAAAATTGTTTCAAATTCTAGTTATTGTTCATTAAAGCTATTAAATTAACTTGAAGTAACATAAAGCATGGCATGCTTTTTTAATCTTGGTGATTTATGGTAATGATGATATCTTTTAAAAATTCTGTAGGTTTTTAATTGAGATATCTAGAGAATCTTTATATGTAGTTTGCTCAATATCAATGTGTCTATGAAATCATTGTTACATCTTCTAAACATTTTGAATGTTTTATTACTAGAGATTAGATTAAATGCCTGTGCAGTGTTTTCTCTGCACGCAGAGTCTGGGAAATATCTTCCAGTCATTGGGGAAAGAAATCCATCACTTACGATGTCTGTGAAAAGTAGTGCTCTCAACACTGATCTATTACATGATTTTGCAAATATTGTTTTTTTCCTTTAGTTCTATAAATTTGAAGTGTTGGTAATGCTTGGAGCAGGCTAATGTCAGCATTTTTACTAGAAAACCTTTACTTTTTGTCTGCAAAAATTGTAAAATACTGGAGCTGCTTATTCGGCATTTCGTCTTGCAAAACAGTGACTGCAAAATCACCAGTGTGATAGAAATGAGGATGCTTTTTTTTGCAATGATATGAACAAAATCTTGATAAATATCTGAACAGTCTTTGAGGCTCCATTATGCTAGATTGTTATTTTGTGTGTTGCGACTTCCTCAGGTACCAGAGTCACTTACCTGAGGGGGGAGAGCTGCTGCGTGTGTAGACCTGCAGCAGTGGCCAGCATGGATTTGCTGGGTATCCCTGCTCTCTAGGGAGGACTTCTGGCAGCTTTGGGTTTATAAATGTTCCTGTCCAAGACAGAGCTGGAACAGTTGCAGGTTAATGCACAGAATATTTGACTGTCAGCTTCTGTTGATAACTTCCTTAAAAATACTGTTGACTGTTTGAATTTTTTTTTTTCCCAAGTATTTTGAGTACAGTAATCACAGGTGTTTATCTGACCACTTGGGCAGGTGTACATCTGAGTCAGGTCTAAAATAGCTGTCTAAACAGCATCTGCTCACAGTCAAGAGGGCGTGATTCACTGTGAGGAAGACTGTTCTTTGTTAGTAGACTATTCTTTGTTAGTTACCTTGAAATGCCGTTTTCCCTCTTCTGAGCATAAAGGTGATGCTGAAGTGGCATAAAACCACACAGTGAATCTAATTACAGTTAAATGAAATCAATTTTACCTGAGTTTACTGCTTTATTAACTTTTCTTAGAGTCAGAGAATGGCTGTAGATGGTACTGTTGGAGGTAACAAAAATACAGTGAGATAAATGTCCTGAGTTTATGACTTCAGGACTGTGTTTTAGTAACGAATGCTTGGTAAGCTTTACGTCAGCATACAAAAAATCAATCAAATTTTTGAAAAGTATACTTACCCATGATAACACTTTTTTAAAAGGAGAGAAGTGGGAGTTGCTGAGGAGATGAAATGGAAATTTTGCAACACGAATAGATAAGCCAGGGATGTTAGTGGTAGTGAATTCAGCTTCATTTTTTTGGTAGGCTTTCTGTATGCTTCAGATACTGGTAGAAACAACTTTTTACTCAGCTCAAGGACTGTTCATAAATCAAAAATTAATTTGTATGCTAAAAAACAGAGAATTTTTGACATTACTAAGACATATGGGCAACAACATTCAGAAAGCCCTACTTACTAAACCGCAGTTTGGAGAGATATACAAAAGATACTGGTTGTGATAATTTTCTAAGAAAACTTAGCAGAGATTTTTTTAATAGCTTATAGTACCAAAAGTCTCTTTACAGATTAGGAGGCTTAAGATCCACAAAGTCGTAAGTGATTTAATAAAGTCAGAAGAAATTAGGATTCTTAATTTTTTTCAATGTTCTTTGAATTATATTTTTTTTATGTCACGTAAAACAATTTTGATGGCCCATGTTAATTTTGCCAGTGTTTGTTATTGAAACACTTTGAATTCAGTTAAAAATTAATCAGTTTAAATTTTTTGCTATCTAACCTCTTGTTATTCAGTTGTTTCTGCTTCCTCACCTTTTTTACTTTTATTTTTTTTCTCAGTGTTATGCCTCTTTCAGTGGTATTTATGACAGGAACCTTGACTAACAAGAACAGCAAATTTCAGATCCATCTAGAGTGATATTACTTAAATAGTAAATCAGCAATTTTTTCCCTCGTAATTCTTTTGGTGATATGCTTCCCTTGATTTGTGGTAGTTTATGTTACAAGAAATGTTACTTCTTAATATTTCCCCACACACATGTAACAGTAGAGATCATGTCCTGTCTGCATATGTTCTAGAGAATTATTTCTTTGATGATAAGTGTTTAAGTTCTTGACTTCATATTTTGGCTGCAGAGTCTATTTTTGCTTGCCAGCATCAGGTTCAGAATAGTTAATTACAGCCTCAAGAGATGAAGTTCCCTCTCAGCAGCTGCTGATGTGTTTTGGAGACTGGTGGTCCAGGCATATCTAACAATACTGATGTAATTCTTCCTAACAAGTGGGTGGTGATCCTGGTTTCCCACTAAAAGTCTTTGATAAAATCCAGAGAGGGGGCTGCTGAAAGGGCAAATAGCACCTATTTTAGCAATCAGATGCAGAGTTCAGGGCAGGCAGGAAGCCTTCTTTCACAACCTGAAGTCACATTTATTTCTCTTCTTTTTTTCTTAAAATACTCCTTTTAATAAAACTCACATTCAGAGGATCTTTATTCCCTGTGGTCTTAATCTGATATTGAGTTTCTTAATGGAAGCACCCTTTGAGCCTTACAGTTTTGATTGTAATTCTTCTTCGTCCAAATGCCTCTCCTGTAGCTGTCTGTTCTGCACAGAGAGAGTTTCAAATCTTTCCTTATTCTTCAGGAGACAAATTTTCCCCCCCTCTTCACCTGTTCTTTCTCCAGTGTCCCAGGATTCAGCTGTAAACTTAATTTGCCCTTCAGTTAATCAAGGCTCTCTTCTTCCTTTCTCATCGATATCCAGCACGTCTTGGCTGATTAGGAGATTGTTGGAACAGATTAACCTTAGCTGTAGATTAAGGACCTAAAATGTTTGTTGTGGTCCTCACGGGAGAGCCTTACAAGTTTAAAAGAACAACCTGTCCTCTTCAGTTAATGGCAAGATGCTTCTTGAACAAACTTTGGGATTGACAAAGCCTTAATTAAATTGCTTAAATTCTCAGGTGTGGATCTGATCCAGCACTTGCTGAAGCTGATTGATATCAGCAAGATTTAGACAGACCCAAGTCCAGCACAAATGAGGCGTTCTAGTACTGTCACACAATAGTTACAAAACAATTCGCCAGCTTCTTTCTATCTCTAGCTGGAAAACAACATTGTGCCTTGGATTTTACACCAAATGGCAACTGGAATCAAAGGTCTCTAGGATGCTTTGGTAGAGTCTCTGGAACTACATTTTTATTGTTTGTTATCTCCATGTTATTACAAAACCAGAGTTTTATTACAAAACTAGAAGATACTAGGTGATTGGACATTAGAGCTAGAGGATATTGGGTCATTTTGGAGCAACTTTTTAACCTTGCATTTTCTTTCTATCTTGAAATTGTAATAAAGTCATAATTCCTTGAAGAAAAAACTTAGTCAAAATGAAAGGCCTCCTTTAAAGTCAACACCCATTTGGCATTTGAATGTTCTTACCCTTGTTACCTAATTTGAAGAGGATTTGATAAAAACGTAATATTTCACTGTAAATAGTTAAGAATTGGCTTGACAGGACCATGCATAATCTGATCTGGGCTCTCCTTTAAACAGAAGGTTGCGCTGGATGATTTCCAAACCCCCTTCATCCAAGACTTTATTGAGTCTGTGATTCTGCAGGATGCTCAGGGGCACGGTGGGTACCCATCTACCCAGAGCTGGCTAATCCTAAAGATTAAGCTAACTTTCTGCTTGTGCTGCTCTTGTATTCCCACCTCCTCTAAAAACTCCATTTAAAACAAAGCTATAAGTGATGAACACCGGAAGAACTGAGAGTTCTGCTTCTGTATTTGGCAAGAGCAAGCTTTTTAGAGCACAGTGCTGTTGGCATTTCAGGCCTGCAAGTAATGAGTGGGAAACCAAAGGAGGGCTGGGAGCATTAGTGGAGGTCCTGGAGACATGACAGGGTGTCCTGCTAAGCAGAGTAAAGTAAATTTATTACTTTCCTCGTTTGAAAAACTGTTTGCTGGTCCTTTTAATGTGACATGGAAGATTTCACATGTGTTTAACAGCAAAAAAAAAACCAAAACCAAACCAATACGTATTTACACAGCTCACCTTTATAGCACTCAGCCTTTAGAGTGCCTTGAGATTATGTGGGGAGAACTAGCACCTGGGTTGTGCCTGTGATGAGCCCCCTGTGCAGTTTTTTTTCCCCCCATGATGTCCTGTCACGTGTTTCTTCCAGATGGAGATGAGTCCAAGTCAGGTTAGTTTCTAGCTGGAGAAATGTGGGCTGAGTTACATCCTGAACTTTTATTTTATATGCACAAAGAGGGAACACTTGGTGCTGTACACTTCTCTGCAACTGGACAGGAAAGAAGAGGGGGGAGGAAAGCGTGGGGACTTGCAGCTATCAACAACTTGTGTTGTGGATCCTGTTATAGTTGGGGATTTGCCTGATGACACCTTATAAAAGCTGGAGAAAATGCTTTTAATTTATAGCACATATATCTGTTAGACATATATCTAAGGGCCTGTGTTCTTCAGCTGGCTCTGTTCGACACGTTTTCCAAGATGAGGGGTCTAAATTCCTGGAGCAAACTGAAAAAATGCACAGACAAGGTTAAACTAAAATTTAAATAACTTACTACAAATCCTTGTTCAAAAGTTTTGATTAAAAAAAATAAATTTCTAAAGGCGTAGAAGGATTTTGTTTACTTTCCACTTAGGATATCTTCAGAGATGTCTTCAAATAATAAGAAAAAATATTGTTTCTTTGACAACTTGCAGCTCTGATATTGTTGAGCTGGAGTAGATTTGGGCTATTAGGTGTTTGATTTGTTGAGGTTTTTTTAATCTCCAAATATATTAATTGTAATTCCGATATGATGAATGGAGCATTTTATAGGTTTGTACCAGATTGCAGAATTTCACTTACCCATAATAACAGAATTCTGGGTGGATCTTATGCTGTGTAGAGACATAATAATCTTAAGAAGCAGTGCAATTGGTGTGCTTAGCCTTGGGGTGCCAAGCTGGATATCTTCTCAGGGTGTGACTAAGGGGCAATTCAGGAAATCAGATTTCTCCATTACATGTCACCTTGATCACCCAAAAAGCAATCCTGACTCTCTAAATTCATGTTAATATCTGTGCTGTCTTGCTCATACAGAAATATATCTCTGATCGAGTTAACTTTTTTGAAAAGGACCCTGATTTATAAATATCATTTATTAATTTTTAACTGAAGTAAAACGTCTGTTGCTTATTAAGGCTTATTGTTCTGTAGTTTCTGCTACTTTTATTTCTTCCTCCCAATGAAAAATAATGAGGTTACTGGCCAGGAGCAGCTTTACCAAGTGTACACTTTTCTGATGAAAAACATGAGGTTATGTGGTAAGTGGGGAGTGTTCAGACCTGTCAGGCAAACAGTGCATCTCTTGCTTATGCCTGATCATTCTGCACCAGCTGCAGGATGCAGACTCTGCTTCCTTCCTCATGCTTCATTTTTCATCAGCCCTTGGTAGCAGCACCCGTGGGGATTTGCTAACAGAACTTACAGGGAAATGTCATTTTTGTAAAACAGACATGGAAAAGCATGAAATAGCTGTTTCTCTTAGTGTCTGTTTTGTCTGGACTCCTCCAGAGCTGGCCTTTATGTGCTCACAGAGCTTGTGGCTGCGAGCCCAGGACTTAACAGGTTTTACAATCTCTTGAATCTGTGAAATGTGCTGTCCCTGGGAAGAAAGCTGTCCTTGCCTCTTAGCCCCTCTCATCTACTGCAGGCTGCCTTTTCACCATTTAAAACAAGCCAACCAAGGTACCACGGCAATGGTGTATTTACAATGGAGTAATTCCTGCGTTAATCTTACTGGAGAAGGTGGTTTCAGTCTCTGGCCCTTTGTTGGAGATGGGTCTGCCCCCTTTTGCAGTTTCAGAGCAGCAGCTGGGACCTGTTCCACTCCAGCATTCCCAGCTTCATGGTCCAGCTTCTCACCTCCAAAGCACACTGGTGTCTGCTCACCAGATCCTATTCCCCAGGGCTTCTTTGAGGGCAGGGTAGTGGGAGGAAGAAGAAATATTTTGCCTTTCATTTTGTCCCTCTGCCTTGCTTGTTTTACAAGGGTTTGCCTCCAGAGATGTGCAATGCCTGGTATGGTGCAGGCTGAGTCTTCAGGTTGCTTCATGCCACGGAAATAGAAGCCCTAACAATGCCAACATTTGAAATGCAGAGAGAAATTGTGGTATCTGAGCAGTGTGGAAGATTGCAGATCTGTAATAACAGATAAAAATATGTTGACATCTCTAAAATCAAGTAGATTAGATAGGCATTTTAATACTTTCTGCAGTGACTGCTTTTTGCTGTCACATAATTTTTGAACAGAAAATATAAAAAAGTGAAAAGGACTATTTCTGGTATTTGCACACAGTGGTTTTGAGTACAGTGGAATAGCAAGTTCTTAGAAGGACTGATCACTGCACTGTAGAGGAAAAGTTACAAAGTCTTGCTTTCTCTTCTCAATTTTCTGACAGGCAGCAGAGCCAAATTAAATTGTGTTTAGAACATGAGGTTAATACCCAAGAGACCTGGAGTTGCATTTGTAATACAATGTATTATGGGTTTAATTTTCTAAGTAGCCATGCCTCCAAGTGGCACTTAAAAGCAGCAGTTTAAAGCTTCTTCTTCCTACATTATATTTCATGAAAAACAAGCTGAAAGCAAAATCTGTTTTGTTTTTCCAAAACAGAAAATGGTGGTTTTGTTTTCACAGTTGGGTGCCAAATGATAACAATTTTTGTATTCATGCAATTAAACCTGGAGGTTAGAATCTCACAAGCACTTTATAAGTTCGTATTTCAACTTAAAATACATATAGAACGTCTTAAAGAATCACTCAAAAAATTATTACTGTGTTTGTTCAGTTTATTTATTCCCCAGATATATAAGGCTGGTGTGTCATAAAAGCCCACAAAAGGCTCACAAAGGAGTCACTATCAGACCAATTTCAGATTTTTCTGTGGAAATGGGCGAATTTTTTATACTAACTGTGCATTGAGAGGGGTTATTTTGCAATGCCCATAGAAGCTGGATTAAATAGCAGGTTTTGTGGTCACTTCAGAGGCAGCTGCTCCTGTAGTACCCATCCCTAGAGTGGAAATGCAGGTCAGCCAAGGGAGCACGTGTGCTGTAATCCAGTAACAAAGTGTTAGATAAAACTCGGTGTGCCTCGCCGGACCTGGGCCTCTGACATTGCTTCCTGAGCTGTTCTGCCTTAAACCTGATTGTGTTGGCCTGTTTGGGCAAAAGTCAACAAAATCACTTAGATCTCTGAGTTTGTTGTGAAACAAAGAATTCATCAGCCTGAAGGGGACTCAGCAGAGAGAGTCCTGTGAGTTGCTTGATGAATAAGACTGGATAAGACTGACGGCAGGGGAAACCTTTGGGCAAAATTGTGGGGTTTTTGTCAAGATCTCTTTTGGTCCCAAAGGATGTGGGCATTAGCAAGTTTTTACTGGGTAAGTTTGAAATCCAGCCTGTTTTAGAGTTCATTTTGATCTTCAAGGATGTTACAGTGCCTGCTCCATGGTCTGTAGGTAAAGCCACCATTCATTAACCAATTATCTGTGTGCACCATATTGCGTCAGGGGAAAGCGTCAGGTAAGGGAACTGCAGTCCAGCTTCCCCCTCAGGCCTACCTGAGCACCTGGGTTAGATATGAATATGCTTAAATCACAAAAGGAAACAACTAGGTACAGGAGGGCAGAGTTATTGCTTTGAATTGCCACCGTATTTAGGCTTTATAGTGCCTTGTGTACTGAAACTCTAATGATATAGAAAGTGCATTAATTGTTTTGCATTAGTGAAATACAGATGTTTGCCTTTGTCATAACAGCTTGCCATCATTTGTTATGTACCTTCAGCATTTAACCTCACAGAGTTTAAAACTACATATTTCATAAAAACCTGAGCTGCGTATCAGTAGTCAGGTGTTAGATCACTGAACTATACTCACAAAATCATGTTTGTTATTTTTTTTTACTTAATGTAATATTATTTCATCACAAAGTACTATAGAGCTGGTTTAAGGGTTTGAGAGCAATTTGTGTGATGCAAAAAGTTTTATTTTTTGGTGGCAGAACAAGAATACAAATGTCCTTGTTTCTTAATTCAGAGCTTTAGCCAAAAGACCTTCCTTTCTCTAATACTCATAGGTTGATGGTGGCTTTCTATTGATACTTTGCTTGTTACTCTAGATGTAGAACATATAATTTTCCTAGCAGTAAATTATTCAAATTAAGATATTTGGTTTATATAAAGTCTTGCACCCAGCTTTACATGAAAATTGACGGCGTTTTTAAGAGAATAAATTTAGATGCAGCATGAAAGAGGATGCTGTGTTGATTGACTGGCTTGAGCAGGGAGGGAAGCAAGGACATAGAGATTTGAATTAATCAGCTTTCAGTGTTTTGTTCTGGTGGCTGTAAGAAAATTTTCCACTGTGATTTAAAAAATATACATGATGACATTAAAAATATAGAGCCAGATCTTAGTTGCTCTAGTATGAATCTAGAATAACTTTTAAATTTCAGTGATTTATGCAGCTGCAGCTGAAATCAGAACCCAAGCCTCAGCTATTGCATTTCATCTTCTCTTCATGCATTTAAAGGGAAGACTGAAAGATCTTGAAGGCTGAAATCTCAAGAAATTGTAATGAGTTCACTAACGTGGGGGAGGACAAGGCATGGTGGCTCTGATTTTTTTTACTTAATGTTTTGTAATATATGAGTATGAGATTGAAAAGAAGATTTTGTGAAATCTGTCCATAATTATAGTGTGAATGAACATGGACATAAACAGGTGTGGAGGTACATACATACCCTACATTTAACCCACTTCTTCTTTCCAGAAACCTGAAATGTAATATCTCTATCTCATTTCTTTTTCAGTTGAGTGCATATAACAGTTTTTAATATTTTGAAAATAAAAAAAAATAACAAATAAATTAAAATCTTCATCTGCTAACTTGAATATTTCATATAATTTTATTTGTCCTTCAATGATATCTTACAGCAATATGTAGGTGAAAGAATAATGCAGATATTGAATCCTAATAAATGAAAGATTTAACATCTTTGTAGGCTTCTGCTTTGCTATATATAGAGTTCTAGAATTGTGTAAAATTCTTAGTAAATTAGAATTTCCACTTGCCACTCTGGTTGCATTGGAAGAGTTTAACTGGATCCCATCTCTTGCTTTAGCCTGGTGGCAGGGAGAGTAAAAGTCATAACCTGGTCACAAATCTGGTTTTTCAACAGCAGCAAAAGCAAGTTACAGAATACACCTAAGTACTGTTAGCCCATAAGCACTGAAATGTGCCAAAATTTAAAGTTTTAAGGTTTGGGATTTTTTTTGTTGGTTTTTTTGTTTGTTTGATTTTGGGTTTTTTTATAGGAAAGTGATCATCTAATATTTTGTAACCCTGGAAGAAAATCTCTGTTTGATATATTTAAATAATTCAAAATCTTGGAATATATCATATATATCTGTGAAACGTTAAACTTATTATCTGCAATGTACCTTTAAAACCAGATAAGTTAGCTCCAGCTCATATCAGATATAAACTTTTAAGTTATCTCTCAAAAAAATTGATAGCTGGAACATCAATTTCTTAAAAAGATTGTACATGGACTTTCTTTTAAACTCCAAGTGTAAATCTTGCAATCAGAAATATTTTTATTTAGCTAGTAGCTATCAAAGTGTTACTGTTTGGCCTGAAATACCCAGTGTAATGCTAATAAGCTCTAGTTGAACTTTCTTTTGGGTTGTTTTTTTTCTTTTTTTTTATTTTTGCTGGGAATGATGAGTGTTTTAACAAAATTTATGCAACTTATTTCATATGTATGTTGTTTGTTTTTTTTTTAAACCAGAAAAACAAGTTGTTAATGGAAATAATTGTATATGCTTGTTGAAAAACAGGTGATATCACAGAAGAATGTAAACTCTGTTTAGGATGGCATGTCCTGTGTAAACAATGAAAATAAGAAATGCTGCGTTCTGTGTTCGGTGGAAGGCAAACCACAAGTTAAGGTGATGGACCATAATTCTGAGGAAAGGATTATTCAGAAGACTGGGGTTTTTTCTTAGTGTAAAATACTAATGCATAAATGTGTAGACATTAAAAAACCCATCAATTTATCTAGGATCAAAAAGCCCTAGGACTGAAGACGCCTGCTTAAATGTGTTCTTCACAAAAATTACAGTGTGAGGTTAGGTAGAAAAGAAAATGGCCTAAAGGGTTACCCTGAATGTATTGCTCGTTTGAATAGAACAGAGCCAAAAGTCTGCTTGTTAAAATATAATTCACTTCTCTCCAGTGGCTGTTTCCACAAGACAAGAATAGGATTGTTTCTTTGATAGATGAACAGAAGAAATACAGAGGAGGCAAGAAAGCAGGTGTGTCAGCACATAGCTAGTGTCCTTCTGAAAACAGCTAAGTCCAAGGTGTAACCTATCATTAGGTTTTATGCTTTGATTAATCTGCACAGTGAAGTCTGGTGAAAAGTACAGAGTAAGGTGCTTTTTAGTAATTATTCCTAAGCGTGTGTTTCTGTTATGATAAGTGACTAAGCATAGCAATTCTGGCTGTGATGGAAAACGGGGAGAAATCTGTCCTCGATTTGCATCTGACTGCAGCAGCTGGCATAGGTGTATCCACCTAGGTGTGCCAAAACCTGCTGGGATAGCTATTATTTTACTAAATAGATGCTCTCTTTCTTTGGGCATCTATTGATTACCAAAAGGTTTGGGTTTTTTTCTCTTTCGTATATAAATTTAACAAGTTTAGTGATTTTGAAAATAAACACGTGATTCAAAGATGCATTCATTGTCTGTAAGACAGTGCAGCTTTCCTCCTGTTAGAGGGGCTCATACAGGCAGAAGTTTATAAGCAGTGTAGGTGTGTATTCTGATACTATTCTTTCTTGTGTGATAAATTTATGTTTAAGATGAGATAGATGATAAGATACCTCATGAGGCATCTTCAGAGGCCTGAAATAGCATTTGAACCAGTTTCATTGTCCAGGTCTAACAGTGTGATTTATGGAAGCCCTCTAAGCATACGAAGTATGGGGTTTTGTTTTACGGAATTTTGAAAGCATTAAGTATTACTTTCACTTAGAACCTGTAATTTTAAAAGATGCAGGTACTTGAGACAGTTAAGTGCTGACATTGAGAGAGATTTTCTGTCCCCTATCTTACTCCCCTCTGCTGGCAAGGGAGGCCAAGGTTGAACAGTCCCCACCAAATTGCATAAACTTGGTTTATAGCATTGGAGGGTGAGGTGACATTAACAAATACCACTTTCAAAAACATGTCTGGTCTGTGGTGTAAGCTGCACTAGGCTTACACTAGGTAAACATCCCTACTGGGATGGAGGGGAGAGTGCAAAAATACTCAGACTAGCAGTGTTGTTTGTTAATATCCTAGCAGTGTTGTTAGTTAATGCAGTTAATTTTATTTCGTGGTGCCACCTTTTTCACACTTAACTGGCATCACATGTGTGCTTTTGCAGTGTTTCTTTTGGCACAGTTAGGTGCTGTTATGTGAAGGGTGTAACTATTTAAGATGTTGTAAACTGCTCAGTTGCATATATTTGTGGTGGTCAACCCTCCAAGACTGTGGTACCCAGCAAATCCAACTGCAGCTGTTTCCTTCTTTTAACTTGGAGCCTGCAGGTTTAGAGACTTCAATTACCAAGAGTGCACAGGTTATGTAGCTTGGGCCTTGGAATATTGCCTCCAAAGCAAATGAACAAAACTAAGTAGCTGAAGCTCCTAATCATAAAGCAGGAGAAATTCTGCATTGCTGTTTAAGCTGTACTTTAATTTAAATGACATGTGTGCCAAAGGCCAGCAGTCTGGAGTTTTTGTTAAGTCTTCATCATTTGCCCAGGGTAGCTTGGTTTTGTCTATTTTTCTTCAGAATGTTTCTTCTGGATTGGCTGTTCTTATGGCTTGTGTGCTCTTCAGTGGTGTTTAAAAAGTCTTTCTTTTCTTTGCTGTGTCAAAGAAAACTAAAAGCAGAACCACTGCATCTGCCTGGCTAGCAGATTGACACTTTGTGCTTCAGGTTCTCGGAGTTCATAAGGAAAAGTACCTTAACACTTCAAATTCAAATGTAAATCTTTTCTTACTTAAGAACATTGTCAGTAAGAGTGGAAAAATTATCCTCAGAGATTTCTGAGGTAGAATATGAGCAAACCAAACATACTTAATCTTTTTTGGAAGGGATTGTAAATTTTGTTTATGTCTGCTTTAGCTCAGAATGGTTCGAGTTGGGCTCCATCCCCTTCTTTCTGTCAAAACTTTGCAGAGCTAAGGGGGAGAAGGAAGGATGCTTAAGACGTTGATGTGGAAATGGGCAGCTCTGAGTCTGCAGCCTTGAATGCCTACTGAGGGCAGGGCTAATGAATAAAGCATCACCATTTTTTCATTGCTCATTTTTAGCAGAGCCCCAGCACCCTGGTGGAGGTTTAAATAGTAGCTCATAAAGATTAGAAGTTGGTATTTTCCATCTGTAACTTTTCCCTAACAAAAACAGAAATTGTATTGACAATTAAAATGAAATACCACTCAGCTACAAGCTCCCTGCGCTTTTGTCTTGTATTTATTCACTGATGTAACTCTGTATTTGGTTTGCTGGGGTTTTATGGAGAGGTATGTCTTGGTGTGCATTGGTATGAAATGAGTGTTTTCTACACAACCTTTCTCTCTGTCAAGACTCTACGGGGAAAAAAAGGAAACAATATCGAATGAAACACCAAGGCCATATACTGGTAACACTTAGGTGTACTAGAAATTATTTGTCTCTCTGTCCACTCTCCTGAAACATCCCTTAATTCATTTTAATGTCTCTCTTCATTTCTATTAATACACTTTGTTGTTCTCTGTGCTGCTGCCACATTGTATTACACGTACCTCCATGTAAAATCCATTCTGCTCTTCTGTCACCTCTGCGTCTTTTCCAGCCCAAGGATTGTCAATCCATATCCTCTTCCTTTTTTGCTGACACTTGCTTCAGAATTCTTTTTCCCCATAAATTATGATTCAAAGTACTCTGAACAGTTCATTGTTGTGATCTCAGCACCATTTTTCTAATATTTTTTTGTATTAACACAGTAGAAAAAGTATCTTGAAAGCTTTAAAT
The DNA here is from genome assembly GCA_013397295.1 of Polioptila caerulea. NCBI lineage: Eukaryota > Metazoa > Chordata > Aves > Passeriformes > Certhiidae > Polioptila > Polioptila caerulea. Next base: position 660,555 of record VYXF01006607.1, on the reverse strand, counting down.
TTCTTTTTTAAGAGAATGTTGCGCAATGTCAGGTTTTATACTTTTCAATAGGTGTGCCTAAATTGCATAATGCATTATCTTCTAGTGGGCTCTAATGTTCTTTCACAAAAATGGATTAGTCTGTGGTGTCTCATATTGGAGTTGTTTTACCCAAACAGTTTTAGAAGATACCTAAGCAGAAATCTTTACATTTATCAAGACCTAGATTTATTACAATCTCTAAAATAATTTACATTGTGTTTCATGAGCTTTAAAATGTCAATGAATTGTAAAAGCTACGCTTTTTAACTGTTAAAAAAACAGTCAGCTCAAGCTTTGCAGTCACAAGTCATTAATGTTGAGTGAGAATAAAGATTTTAAGCCATTTTAACATGAAGTGTGTTCTTTTCACAATTCCCCACATTATCTTAACAAAATGAATGAGTTTTCATTAGGAAAAAAGTAAAAAGTACAAGATTAAAGTTGATGAGCTAAATCAAGGTGTCCTGCTTGGTTGATTTAAATCTGTGATTAAAATCAGTGATTTGATTTAAATCAATCCACTGTTCTTTCAGCCAGTCTGAAATGAACTGTTCTTCATTTCCTGCCTAATTAGAATTGCTTCAGTAAGATTAGTTTGGACTGTGCTTTGATACAGAGAATCTGCTGCACCCTCTGAATTGCCTGAATTTTGGTTTTGGGGGATGAAGACTTCTTTTCCTCTTGTTTTCTTGCTTTTCAAATAATAGTTTTAATGAAGTGAGACTACTCCTAGAACAGTATACTGTTATCCCTTAATGGCTGGAGATAGAAAACCAGGTCTACAACCACAGCTCACCTTGTTAAGGATCATTTCACAGCTGATGACTTGTTCAGATAGCAGGGAAGGGATTGATGCTCACTCGTGTCCTCCTGCCATCTCTCCATTATTCTGGGACTGATGTTCCCAGGTGTCTGCCTCCCACAGAGCCTTGTCTGTTCAGCCTGCTGCAGGTCACCCTCAACCACAGAAATGACAGGATATAAAGGTGGGGAGATGTAACTAAGGAAATGAGGGGCAGTAGACTAATAATGGCTATTTTCCCCATGGCTTCATGCTCATCAGTGTGTACAGAAACAGAGTTGGTGGAAGATCCTGTGGAAACTTGTCTCCTCTGTGCAAACTTCTCCACAGGGTGGATGGTCTGCTAACCTGTCAATTTAAGCTTGTTTTGCCGCCTTTTTCCCAGCTGACCACCATCTTCTTTTTTCTTATTCATTTATTTTCCCCTCTTCCCTGTCTTCACAATGCTTTTAATGCATTTTCCTGTGAAACTTGAGTGGGGATTGTCAGCTTCTTAACTCGTTGTCTTGTTGTGGGGGTACCCATGAGCAACAGTCACACAAGCTTCGTTTTCCTTGGCTGTAAAAAAAAGCCTGTAACACAGCTGTAAGGAAGGTTTATCACACTAAAACCTGTGGTCGAGGGTTCTCTAGGGCCTACAGAAGCAATCTGTGATAAACTACTTTGTACTCTGAAGTGTAACTAAATAGCAATTTGTATTTGTAGCAATTGCATCCATCCTTAAAAATAAAGAAGGGACTTCATCCTGGTGTGAAATCCAGGACAAAACCAGACTATTATATTGCATGGCCTATAAGCAGATCTCTTCAGAAAAGCCCTTAGTTGTTGATTTATTTACTTTGGTTGTTCTGGAAATCATAGGAAGGATGGTCTTCTGTAGCACAACCTTGGAAAACCAACTCAGAGTGAGTACTTCTCCTGTCAAATGCTGCCTGCCTGGCCTTTGCCAATCATGAGAACTTCGTGCTGCACCTTCCCCATAGGAGAAAACAGGTTTCAATAAGTCTCTTTTCCTTTGATTTTCTTTCTTAGATTGCACAGTTGTCTAAGAAAAAGGTTACCATATACCCTGGATCTTTGGAGTGCCTTAATATGTTGAGAACAGGGCTGTCAAGGAGACAACAATGAAATATGACTTCATTAGTGATTGTCTTAGTTTGAAGACAGGTGTGCTTGCTAGGGAAAGCAGGAGCCTCTCTTGCAATGGAGGATGCGATTCATTAGTGATGTGCAGAGAAAATTGATTGGAAAAAATACTACTGCCAGTTCTGAAAGCTGAAGAATTTACCTTTATAATGAAAATGAAAAACATGTAAAAGCTTGCTTGTACTTACAGCAAGAAAATAATGTTTTGTTAGCTAGAATATAATTTTAAAAATGTTATGGGAATTTACATTTTTCTAAAGAAGGAGCTGCCAAATCAAATAAGTTTTGAATTCAGGAAAACTCTCACTGAGGGATTCAGACAAGCCATATGGTAGTCTCTTGCAAACATCAAGGCAAGGGAAAGTATTGTGTGGGCTTTTATCACATTTTAGTCATTTTGAGAAGAAAATATGTTTTAATATTTTTATGCGTACAATTTATATTGCAATTTAATGAGAAAGAATGACACGTACCTAAGATAAATCTGGATAATAAAAACCTACTCAGATGCATTCAACATCTTGAGTTAAGGTGCTTTGTTTTGATTTTAGAGCACTTAATATATTGAGGGAGTTTTTTTTATATGGCTGTGATGGATGTTTATCTTATGTTGGACTCAGTAGTGTGGCAGCCAGTTTCAGGTACTTATACGGACTGTCTAGAGAGGAAAAAAATAATTCTTGCAGCAGCTATTGGTGCACAGAAGGCAGGTTCAGGTGTGAAGCTACTCCTAGGGACTTTCTGATATTTCATCCTCAAAGCAGAGGCATGATGCTTATTAAACAGTACTTCAGGATAATGCCAGGGGTATAAAATGAAACACAACTCTGCAGCCTGGTGGTCTGTCACCCCATTTAAAGCTGCTTTGTGCCAACTGTTTGTCACTTCCTCTCCCCATCCCAGCTCTGCCACAGCTGTGGGTTCAAGGCACTGCATGTCTGGGGACATTTTCTGTGCTGGTTTAAAACAAGGGTAAAAGCATTTGTATCCAGAAGTAAGTGCTTTGAGATATGCTGGTGAGTACAGGGATCTGTAAATGGAGATTTTCTTATTGACTTCTTTTTAACGGGTACTTTTGAGCCCTGTTTCCAAAAGTCCAGGTTCACAGCCCTTTGGTGGAAAAGCTGGGGGTTCTTGTTCAGAGGTCCCCATGCTGCTTCTCAGAAAGGGGAATGACTGGGGACCAGCTGGTGAGCAGGGGGTGCAGTGCAGCCCTGCTCCGTGGGGTCTACACCCCCAACACCTGTATCGGGTCTCAAAACCCAGCCTTTCACTCCTCTCTGCCCCATCCCTGGAAGCGGATGTAGCCAGGCTACAGAGCTTTGAGCAGCCTGGTCTGGGAGAAGGTGACCATGCCTGTGGCATGGGGGTTGGAACTACAAGATCTTGACGGTCCCTTCCATCCCAGAGCGTTCTGTGGTTCTGTGGTTTGGTTTAGGCTGTTGTCTTGGTTTGAAC
>VYXF01006607.1:646556-656612 GCA_013397295.1 Polioptila caerulea | reverse complement strand
GGGCAGGGAGAGGCGCGGTTCGGGATTCCCGGGACACACGGGCAGACGGCGGTGGGCTCCTCCGAGGTTGGTAGGACAGGTTGGTCACTCCGAGCTGAGCTGCAGGTGAGGGCTGGTGAGAATCTCTCCACCGTCGAAAACTGACGGAGCTGGCTGTTCCCTTGAGAGCCAAACTACCTCAGAGAAGAGTAGCCCGGTGCCACCCTCTGCCCCGACTTCAGCCACTTCTTTTGTCTTTCTTAGGTACCCATAAGTACCCAGTTATTAATTTCTTAGCGACTTCTGGGAAAAAATTCTAAAAGAAAGAAACTCAACCCCCAACAGCTGTGAAAATCTGTTTTTCAGTGTGAATTTGCATATCAAATGCATTTATGGAAAAAAAAAAACATATTAAAGAAGTTAAGCTAATCAGCCTAAAAAGCTGATTTGTACCTTTGAGAAGCTAAAGGCAGCTACTCTTTTGCTGGAGGGTGACATGGGTTGATCTAGGGTTTTGTTTGTGTATGTGATGGGGCTGGTTTGGGGTTGTTTGTTTGTTACGACCTAATTAGGGCCAACCCGATTCACCGTGGATTCCCACCGTGCACACACAACCTATACCACGTGTGCCGTGGCATCCCTTCCTTTGGTCAGACAAGCTGACACTGACTTTTCTGCAAAGACCCTCATCTGTTACAAAAGGCAACTTCTGAAGAATAAAACTTCACAAAGTCACTTTTATCTTCACTGTGCGACACTTGTTTCCCATTAATTTAGAGAAAAAAGGCTTGTTGTCAGTATCAGGGCATTAAAAACATACATCATTCTGTGAGCTGTTCAGACGTGGTCAAAGCTCACATAAATAATTCTCTAGCCTTGGTATTTTAGGAAGGGCACCAGATGGTGCTCCAGAAAGAGGGGGGAAAAAAGAAGAAAGAAAGGATTCCAGAACTATTAATTAGTTTTCAGGTTGTCTTTAGAATTATTACATATAGGAGCATGTTTTAAAATATTTATGCTAATTAGTGCATGTTTTTACAGAAGCTGGAGATGATTAAAGGTGTTCTGCATCCTTACAAAAGACAAAGCAACTTTTTTTCTTTGGAGGTCAGATTCTTTGACCCACAGCCATCCTAGCACCCCTCCAGATGGTCAGAGATGGCTTGGAGTAGCTGCAAGATTGTTTTTGCCTTTCTGGAATGTTTTCTGCCAGGTACCGAGTGTGGTTATAAACTTGTTGGTACAGAGTGGTGGTTTGGGTGGGCTGTAGGTCATGGGTGCTCTAGGAGTGATGGCTTTAAGCCACAGCACAGCAGGACAGCTTGGAACTGTCTGACTCAGGGATGCTTTCCACTGAGCCAGAGCTGCAGCAGTCCCTAGCAGGCAGACCCCATGGGAATGCTGTTTCTCTGCAGGAAACACAAGAGTGCTCTTTGAGAGAAGTAAGGTACCTCTCACTTCACAGTACTGCAGCAGAAAGGTGCACAGGAAGGCTCTGCTCATCAGGACAGGATCTGCTTCAGCCAAGCATTGCAGTGGCTTGTGTGCTTTGCCCACATATGGCCTACACAGAGAGCACCTTGTCTTCAATGGTTGCAAAATGGTCATTCTCTGAGTATGTAATTAGTGTCAAAAAATGGATAACTGGCATTGTACAGGTAAAAGCTCCTGCCACAAATCAAAATAACTACTCAGGAGACCCATCCTCTATGTTCCTGCTCAGGGGCAAGTGGTGATATGGGCAGCAGCAGCAGTACATAGACAGGGAAATTGGTAATTATGGCTCAGATGTGTAGGTCAAAACAAGATGTTGGAATGTACTTAAAAGTGCAGTTGGGCATTTACAGAGTCCTCAGGAGCACGATGCACTGTAGCAGCTGTCATGCTGACTGAAACACAGCTGCCTTCTCTGCAGAGTTTCTGACAGGTATACAGAGGAAGCAGTGTCTTTCACACCAAGATTGTTTCTCAATCTTCACACCAAGAGAGTTTCAGGGGCAATGTTAAATGTAGCCACTCTGCACTGGGAGCCGTGTATTTGAGGTGGGCTACTTTGCAGGAATTGTTGTTTACTTGGCCATTCAGATCAAAATCTGAAATTACAAGCACCAGAGTCTGTGCACTTGCTATCATTTCTGATACTGCTGTTCAGGACTCTGTTGACGTGAGTTGTGTGCAAAAAACACATTCCCTAAAGCCAGTATAGTGTATTACCCAGGCAGTCAAGGTTTCTCTCTTCCTGCAAACCATGTAGCAGGTTTTATTGGTGGCATAGGCAGAAACCTGGAGTTGGGGGATTCCACCGAGTTGAGGTTGTTCTCTGGGAGTAGTAGTGACTCCACGGGGGTCCTAAATTGCTCTACATAAGGTTGGTCTGGGCTAGATCCCTGAGAAATCATTTGATTGTGTCTCTGTATTGTCTTACAAATGGGGTCATGGACTTTCAGGATGCTACCAAAGATTTATAATAATAGGGGGGAAGCCTATTATTATAACAGTTTTATAGTAGTTATGCTGATGTCTCGTGCCTTCATCCTCCTGCTGTGCCACTACTTATCCTTGAAGATAAGTATGTGCATAAATATTTGAAAGATTAAACTTCCTTATGGCTTCTGTTTTCACACACTGAGTAGCTCCCTTTTTGGGTCTACATACAGACCTTGCAATGTATTCTGCCGCATTTAAACTTTTTAGCAGCACTGTATTTGCAGAAGGTAATGACTACATATTAAAATTCTAGAAAGTAACTCCTATATTAATTTAAAGTATTAATAAGAATCATGCTTTGCATTTTCTCACCTTTCTTAGTTTTCTCCAGAGGGCAGCTGAGACTTTCAGCTAGTTGTCCAATAGCTGGACAGTACCTATATGTTCCAATGTTATATTATATTGGAAAAATCACTGTAAGCTGTGAGTGCATCCACCAGATTTGAGCTGCTGTTTTGTGCTCCTCTCCAGCATTGTTTTCTATATATAGCATTATATTAAGCAGTGGTTTCATTTTGGGGTTTTTTTGTAAAAAAAATAAACAATTCATGCAAAGCAGAAAAGTGATAGCACACCAGATGCTAGTTTGTATATGCACATAGAAATGTAAATTCATGTGAGGTGGAAGCAGAAGATGATACTTGGCAGCATTTCCTACCCTCACACATGTCAGTAATACCCACAAGTACACATGATGCGCACTGAAGTCACACCAGACTCAGATATCTCCATGCGTCTGCATTTCACCATTGAATAAGAGTCCATGTAAACTTTGTTTTATATGTTTATTTTTATATACTGCTTGCCATTTTTGTTCTTGGCAGACCTGTGAGTTTTCAGCATACTGATTAAGAAAGGCAGTAAAGACAAACTTTCAGAAATAAAGGTGGTGTTGATTTTCCCCATTGGTGAAAGTGCACATCTGCTTCAGCTCGTCCTCCTAAGGCAGGAGACTGTTGCCAGTACCAAGGCTGGCTAGAGGCATCTGTGAAATTTAAAAAACTCTGTCTGTGAGGAGCCCATTAAATCTAAAGAGAGCCACAGAGGAGCTCTCAGTCACTTATTTTAGCATAAACCATAACGATTTATAGCATTATACTTTCAGTGAGCTTTTCCCCTTCCACACCTATGTTGTTGTGCTCTCAGTGAAATGATAGGTCTCGTTTCCAGGTAACAAAGGCGTGTGGATGGTTTGGCAAGGCTGCATTCATCTCATCTGCATTGCTCTGTCCTCTCTCCTATCAGTAGGGAAAGCAGCTGATAAAAAGAAGCCTGTTTTCAGCTGCAGGGTGACTGTCCAGCGGGCTCTCTCAGAAGCATGTACAGCTTTTTTCACCCACTCTGTGTCATGGGAGGATAAATCTGTCCTTCGTCTGTGCCCTCTGAAGTTGTATCTTCTGTGAGACTTTGGCCCTAACAGTTTTATGGGTGTTTGTTTGGGTGTTTGTTTTGTGCTGATTAACGCATGGTTTTCACCACAAGTAAATGAAGCTTATTCACTGAAAAAAAATTATTCGGTACACATTATACACATCACAGTCACAGGTTATTATTTTCTCTGTCATGAAGTCTAACTGATTTCTTTGAGAATAACTGCTAAAGCCAGCAAGCAGCAGGTCTGGTAAGTGTGACTGTAGTCAGGCAAGTGTGGCAGGATGTTGTTTGTTAATTAGCTGTGGACCCTACAACCTTGATGAAGGGCAGGGAAGAGAAACACTTTTCTGCGATACACGTTATTGGATGTGTATTTTTGGATGCCCATCTTAGCAGAGTGTCAGTGTCTTGTGCCCTTCTGTGTGTCACCTATCAAACTTACTGTCACAGAATATTTTATTTCTTACTTATTGGAGTGTATGGGATTGTTATGGGAATACTGTTGAATCTTTTGCAAATGTTTCAGAGCACTGATAAAGAGAAGCAAGAAATGATGGCTTCTGCCCTCGGGGTCTTCTCTGCTTGCTGGAAACACTCTTTGTTGCAGAGGTGAATATGGACAGCAGATAGCCAACCTGTGGCAGAAGCTGGGGATACCTTAAGATAGTTTTGCATGAGTAAACAAAGGCCCAAATGGATATGCAGATAGTGGAGGAAGGTACGTTTGCAGATATGGAACAGTCAGTAGGCGAGATGTGGCCTTTTGCTGTGTTTTGGGATTCCTTGACAGAGAAGATCATGGCTTGAAGTAGAGGGGCAACAGACATTATTAAAATTATTTACACTGCTGGAAGTTGTCCCGCACTAATTTTCAACTTGGAAAGCCCTTAGGCAGGTGGAAGGGAAGTGCCTGTTCCTTCTGACTGTGGGCAGAAAGGACACAACTCGCCGGAGGAAAGTGGTTAAAAGAGGAGGAAAGTTGTTTGCTGTTGAGTTTTCTTTGCATTGGAGGACTCTGGTGGCATTAATTTAACTGCATCACTTTTTCTAATTTTTTGAGTTACTTGACCTTTTTTTCCCCAATTCCTAATTTTTTGTCCACTGCATTTATTTACTTTCAACAAGAGTAATCAGTGAAATTTTTCTTCCCTTACTCTTTGCAATATTATTTGCTTTATGGTACTTTGATTTTGCTCCTGAGACTTGTTCTAGCTTAAATAAAATACATACATGTTTTGAAATGTTCATATTTTGTAAAATATAAATTGTTACTAAGCTTTCACTAGCAAGAAATTCGGTATACTCTATACTGTCAATACCAAGTCATAAAGAAACAGGAGAGACAAGATATTTTTTTTTAGCATGCTGTCTATTGACTTTTTTTAATAGGAAAAAGGGATTCATGGAAGAATATAACGGGGATTTTTAGGTAATTGGTTTTGAGCTGCAGGTTTTATTGGACTTAGTAGAAACTTTTAAGTCCCTTCAAGTTATTGGATACACACCAGCATTGCTGACTACTATAATGAGAAAATAAAAAACAATTTGAGTAGTTTTAACAGATGAAGAAGTGGTTTAGAATTGCAAATGAGAAGCATATCAGAAGTATGCTTAAGGAGCAGGCAGGGGCTAACCTCAGAAACAGCGAGAAGTTTCACCAAGCCACAAAGGCTTTGTTGATCCCATTTTGACTAATTAAGTATACCCTTTACAGTAAAAATTCTTTGCAGTCTTGACTCAGAAACTATGCTCTGAGTCACATTTGCTTCTCTTGGCAGATACCTTGTATCATCAGACTTTAGTAAGCTATAACTCACTTCCCTGGCAGATGTGCCTGACCACTTGTAAAAAATCACACCATATGTTGGTAACTATTTTAATAAACTACTCCCAAATTTTTAGTGTGTTAAAAAAGCAATTGAACAGAGTTCCTTTCGTCATGGCTACATCTCAAATAGAAGTCTTTGTTAGAAGATACGTTAGCCATTTTATCTTTTCCTCTGAATTATGAGAACTATCCTAAGCAATGTTTTGTAAATAATTACACAAAAGTAAATCATTAACTGTGGTCTTTCAGTTGCAGCATCAGCTCTGGGAAAGAACTTTATTACTACTGTATGGTGCTCATAAAAGTCATAGCTGGGTTTTCTGATGCTGACCACAATTTGGGCGTGTCTTCTGATGTGGTTCCACCTGGATCTTGTGGAAACATTGTCTTTGTTAGTGTTACCCTAATTCGAGCATTTTTAAGTAGGTAGTTGTGTGTTCCTTAAGTCTAATTTGCAAATATTTGCTTGGAATTACACTGCATTTTTTTTCCTATTTACAGCAACATTGCTATATATGTGACTTCTTTTAAACCTGTAAGATTTAGCCTACGGACTTGAAAAATTAAATCCACAAATATGACTGATTTGGGATTAGCACTGAATCCAGAAACAGTTCGATAATTCTGAGCCAAAAGCTGGGGCTTCCGTAAAATAGTGTGATTAGAAGGCCACTGAAATCACAGGTGATGTTTTGGAGTGGTGGTTTGGGAAAAGAAGCTTAGGTCTTTCTCTTTGGAAGGAAAAGCTTTCTATAACAAAGCCCATGTGCTACAAAGGCACTGGTGGCTTTCATGAATTTTCCTTGCAGTTCTTTAGCAGATTTTTGAGCCTTCTTGATTTAAAAGGGAGTGGATTAAAAAGTGGAGCTTTTCTGGTCCCATTTCAGAGCTGTTGGACTTAGCAGTTTCCTTTGTCTTCGTGGAGCTGGGCATTGGAGCGAGGCTGAGGTGGTAAGGTAGGAGGGCTGATGTGCTGACACAAGTAGTTCATTTTGTGGTAGCATTTTGCATCAGTTACTGAGCTTTGAACTGCTCATTTAGTCTCCAGCTTTGCAGAAGGTAATGCTAGGAACAGCTCTTTTATGTCATTTGAAAGCTTTGCTGACTTGAAAGCAGTATCTGTTTTATTTTAAATGACAATGATAATGCATTTAATGATGGCCATTCAAGTTTTAAAGGAGTATGACTATGTGCAAATTTCTTTTGCATACCTATCAAAAATTCTAGAAACTTTTGGTGATTATGATCTGGAAAATGTCATGGTTATTGCTTTATATATAAAATTTGAAGTTCCTAAGCTGACAAAAGATTAATTCATCATTATTTAGATGCAATCTAGGTGTTTGAGTACATTCAAAATGAAAAGGTTTTTTTCTTTATGTTCTCCAGCGTAGTGCTTTAGCAATGATGATGATAGAATATGTTCAGAGAAATGCTCAGTGTGAACCCCTCCAGGATAAAGCTTGCAGTGATGATAATCTTTGTAAAGTATGCACTGTGGTATCCACTACAAAACCATCTGTTCTTGGAAGGACATAACTTCCTAAGACCTCTGCCTTGCAGAGAAATTTCCCTCAATCTTCCCAAAAGCTTCTGCTAAAATAGTTTCAAATCAGGCTACATGCAAATCATACAGAAAAGGAGCATAGAGAGCTGTTTTCTGGTTTGGGAAGTGGGAAAAATAGTGACCAAAATGCTGAAACAGCTGGATATTTTGAGATCTTGAAACAGAGGTAGCCCTCAGTGAAATAAACAACACTTGAGTAGTCTGGTTTGTGGACAGGCATACAGCACTCAAAACTCTATTTGGCCATCCTGTAGGACTTTGAAGACTGTGGTTAAAGTGCTCCATGGGATTTTGGACCTAAACTCATGGAGGCTCAGCCTGGAGCTCACACTTAAGGTTACATAGAAAGCTAAAACTATATGCATGTGTCCCTGCCACTTAAGACTGGCTGAACTATTGAGGAAAGAGCCATTGAGAAGCATGCAATGACCTCAGTCGTCCTAAAGGAGTGGGCTGACGATTTCTTCATTGATTTAGGTGGTAGCCTTGGTCAGATAGGACAAGTTATCTCAGCTAGTTTCTAGTTACAGCTCATTTCTTTGTACTGGTAAGGAGAAAACACTTGTTTCATGCGGTATTAGAAAGGTGTAATTGTTAGTATTCATAAGGAAAACGATTTCTGAAGGGCTGACATACTTCCATCAGAATATTTTCCTCATTCATTAAGAAGAACTGTATTTTAAACTCTTAAAGCTTACGTAGGGTAATGATCACTGAATTCTGTTGGCATTTAATGCCTGCTCTCTGATGCTTTCAGTATCTCTTTAGCTTTAAATACCCTGCCTGTTTCCTGATGTGTACTGTCCAGTGCCTTAATGTTGTCGGGTGCCAAGCCCCATTTCTCTAGCCTGCTTGAGTACTAGCCAAAATCAGTGTTAAGTACGTAAGTCCTCCTCTGTGTGTGGGTTGTGCTCCTACTTGTGTCATTGGAGTTAAGTGTTTATCTGACAAGCTTGTCAAAAGCAGCTCAACATCTTCCAGAGTCACAACCACCTTTTTAGCTGGATCTTCTCCCTTTCCATCCCTCTTCCCCTTCCCCCCCCTAAAAAAAAACCAAACCAAAAAAGCTAAAACAAGCCACAAACAGTCCCAAATGTGCAGGTTACTTCACATCTTCAAAGAGCTCGAGTTAGCATTGTGTATTCTGAAGGGTAATTGCTGTCTGTTCCATCAATGCTTATAAGATGATAAAGGATTTTTTTCCTTTGGTGTTAAAATTGCCTGGGCTCTAATACTATTCAGGGTTAAAGCTAAATGAAAGAATACTGTGCTAAAGTATAAGAAACCCTTCAGCAAGTTCTGTTATGTTGCTTTAAAAGTGTTTGGTGCATTAAATACTGATGTACATGTTTATCTACAATTGGTTTCCCTCTTGGATATTTTTGAGGATTCTTTGTGACTAATGGTCCTTTTGATGACCTAGTTGCTCTTGTGTGGATTTGTTTCACTATATAAACAGGTAGAGATAAGAAACAATATACAGTTTCTATAACCTGTATCAGATAACATATCAACAAACATGTTCACTTTTGTTTTTAATATTTGTATGGTGAAGATAATTACTGTTTGAATATTCTTGGAAGTGTTTGCCCCGCTTCCCTATTGTCATGCCCAGCATTCATACCCACCTAGCTGAAATAAGGGATGTCTTGTGAGTTTTCATAATATGAGCCTTTCCCCCCGCCTTGCTTTAACCAGTATTTTGATATCCTGAAGTGTATCTTGTGTTTTCTGTGCTATGTCAGAAAATTAATAAGCCCTGTGTGAGCTGTGCATAGGACTGCCTGTTGTAGCTCATGTGAAGAGGCTTGTTCTCAGTAGAGCAAGCTGGCTCACAAGGACAAGCTTGTTGAGAAAAAGGCATCTGTTGTAGAGATGTGCAGATTCAGGGCTGGGTGATATTCGGCTCCCTGGCTCTTGTGGCTCAGCCAAAAAGATTATTTGAAGGCCCATTATATCTATAGGTTTTGGTGTGTTTTTCAGCTGATTTTATCAGGCACAGGTGGCAAAATAAAAGGTGCATGACATATTTGCTGCATATGGTCTTCTTCCACTATTGTGAAAATCTTGAAAGCCTACTAAATAACTTACTGAAAAAGTGACTTTGCCAGGCAGTGAAAAGAGAGGGAGGAAGGAGTAGTAAAAAGTTGAGCCCTACCTGAGGAGTCCATGCAGCATGGCAAGCAGCTCTGGAGAGAAGATCATTTGGTAGACACAGAGTTGAACGGGAGCCAGTGGTGTACCCCTGCACAAAGATGGCCAATGCGATTCTGAGCTGCATTAGGGAAAGTACTGCCAGCAGGCTTTGGGAGGTGATCCTTCCCCTCTGCTCAGTGCTGGTGAGGCCACTCCTGTAGCAGTATGTCCCCTTCTGAGCCCTGCAGCATGAGAGACATGGGCATACCAGAGAGAGTCCAGGGAAGGGCCACTGGACCACCTCCCCGTAGGAAAAAGCTGAGAGACCTGAGACTGCTCAGCTGGGAGAGGGGGAGGCTCAGGGGGAATCTCACCAGTGTGTACAATTACCTGAAGGGAGGGTACAAAGGAAACATAGACAGGATCTTCTCAGTGATGTCCAGTGACAAGACAAGATGGAGTGGGCACAATCTGAAGCACAGATTGTAACTCTGAACATCAGGAAACACTTTTTGCCTGTGACGGGGACTGAGCAGTGGCACAGGTTGCCCAGAGAGGCTGTGGTGTCCTCTTCCTTGGGCATGTTCAAAAGCCATCTGGATGGGGTCCTGGACAACTGTAGGTCAGGGCTATATATTGCCCTGCTTGAGCAGGGTGGTTGGACCAGACGTCTCTTCCAACCTCA
>VYXF01006607.1:614544-645297 GCA_013397295.1 Polioptila caerulea | reverse complement strand
GTGTGTTTTTCAGCTGATTTTATCAGGCACAGGTGGCAAAATAAAAGGTGCATGACATATTTGCTGCATATGGTCTTCTTCCACTATTGTGAAAATCTTGAAAGCCTACTAAATAACTTACTGAAAAAGTGACTTTGCCAGGCAGTGAAAAGAGAGGGAGGAAGGAGTAGTTAAAAGTTGAGCCCTACCTGAGGGGTCCATGCAGCATGGCAAGCAGCTCTGGAGAGAAGATCATTTGGTAGACACAGAGTTGAACGGGAGCCAGTGGTGTACCCCTGCACAAAGATGGCCAATGCGATTCTGAGCTGCATTAGGGAAAGTACTGCCAGCAGGCTTTGGGAGGTGATCCTTCCCCTCTGCTCAGTGCTGGTGAGGCCACTCCTGTAGCAGTATGTCCCCTTCTGAGCCCTGCAGCATGAGAGACATGGGCATACTGGAGAGAGTCCAGGGAAGGGCCACTGGACCACCTCCCCGTAGGAAAAAGCTGAGAGACCTGAGACTGCTCAGCTGGGAGAGGGGGAGGCTCAGGGGGAATCTCACCAGTGTGTACAATTACTTGAAGGGAGGGTACAAAGGAAACGTAGACAGGATCTTCTCAGTGATGTCCAGTGACAAGACAAGATGGAGTGGGCACAATCTGAAGCACAGATTGTAACTCTGAACATCAGGAAACACTTTTTGCCTGTGAGGGGGACTGAGCAGTGGCACAGGTTGCCCAGAGAGGCTGTGGTGTCCTCTTCCTTGGAGATGTTCAAAAGCCATCTGGATGGGGTCCTGGACAACTGTAGGTCAGGGCTATATATTGCCCTGCTTGAGCAGGGTGGTTGGACCAGACGTCTCTTCCAACCTCAATCAGTCTATGATTTTGTAAACGCTCTTTAATTTTTTTTTTTTCTCCAAATAGTGCTTTCCATTAAATGAAAAATACTTTCCCACGTTAAAACCCGCTTTAAGGCATTATCAAGTATCAACAGTTGGGACAGTAAACACCAGCTGTCAAGTCTTGTCCCATCCAAAGCAGGAGAGTTTTTTCCTAACGCATTTTGTATTGTACCAACACCCAGCTGTCATTTGTATACTGCTTTGTCTTAAAAAAAAAAAAAAAAAAGTTACTTTTAATAAAAACATGTTCAATGAAGAGTGATTAAGCTGGTGAAGGGTATAGAGAATGAGTCCTTTGATGAGTGGCTGAGGGAGCTGAGCTGTTTAGTCTGGAAACTAGGAGGCTTATCACTCTCTACAGCTGCCAAAAAGGAGATTGTAGTGAGATGGGAGTTGAGAAATGGCCATTAAGATGCAGCAGGGGACATTTAGATTGGCTGTTAGGAAAAAATGTCTTTACCAAAAGGACTGTCATGCCCTGTAACAGGCTGCCCAGGAAAGTGGTTGAGTCACCATCCGTGGAGGTCTTTATAAGACTTAGGGACAAAGTTGAGTGGTGGGCTTGGCAGCATTAGGTTTACAGTTGGACTCAATGATCTAAAGGGTCTTTTCCAACCTAAATGATTCTGTGATTCCAAAAGGAGCTTTCCCAATCTTAAAAACATGTAATGGTTTTGTGAAACACTGATGTTTCCTAAAAAAGAATCATTTAGGTCAGTACCAGCCATTTTTACTGGTACCTGAGTGGGTGCCCAGTAGGGCCTATGTGTTACGCCTGTATAGCTGCAATCCCTTTAGAAAGTGGAGGGCAGAAAGAAAAATATCGAACAAATTAATAAAATACTTATTTCAATAGGCAAATCTTTATAACCTCACAGATTATATTTAGTACAGGCTTGTCTGGGCTACCTGGATAAAAGATGGGAGGGCTAATCCTGATGTAGAGTTTCCAAAGTAGTTAACTACGGTTTCTGAGGTAGGTGCTAAATAGACATAATAGCTCTTGAGTTTGGACACTGCCATTGCAGAAGCTGCTAATTGACCTCCCCTGCTTCACGCTGCTGATTGCTACAAAGAACCATAGCAGCCAACGTGTCCTGCTGTTCTCTAGTAATGAGACTTTGCTCCTAGGGTCCAGAAAGTGTAATAAAAAGCAGCATTGCTGAACCTGCCAGGGCAGAAGCATCAGCAGTAAAAAATTAAGTGCAAAGGAAAATACAGGACATCTTTGCAGACATAGAACATCATTTAAACCAGTGGATGCCAAGGTGCTGAGGGAGGTTTGGCTCCACAGATTTCCGCTGCTCTGGAAGTAAGCCCTGCTGTGCAGGCCAGTGTGGAGGAGTCCTGGGCACTACCTGTGCTAGTCAGTTTTCACATACAGGCTCTGCTGTATAGAGATAGAGGTTGCATCTAGAGGGTGTTTGAACAGCTCTTGTTCTGTTTTACATTTGTCCCAAAAATACTACTAAGCCCTTAGAATATGTGGTTGTGGCAAGAGGTTGTTTCAGTATTGTGAACTGAAGGTAGAGGTGGAAAACATGGCTGCTTTCCACACACTTCCTACAGCTTTTGTTATTTCCATGGAGAGTTATCAGTTCCCTAATTTCTTTTTTTTTAACTTGCCTCCTGTGCATTCCTTCTATATGATCCTGTTGATTTAAAAATAATAACTGGTCTCAAGTATGACCTACCTTATACTATTGGTGAGGAACTAAAATAACAACAGCGCTTGCTCTGCATTTAACCTTCTGTTCAAGATTTTTTTGTTTTGTCCCTTGAAGATGTGGATACTGTTTGGTTCTTCCCTTGTGAAACACAGGCAGAGAGCAGGACAAAGAAGGATGCAGTTAACACTGCCATGGGGACATGGAAAGTACTCCATTTAACAGCATCAATAGCTATGCCATCTCAATTTACCAGTGTCCTGCTGGGATCTTTCTCTGAGCCATCGTACCTCATGAAGCTGCTGCTTTCTTCCCATGTTCTAACCTGTGTGGAAAGATCTCATTTGGCTCAGAGTTTCTTTAGCAGTGGATCAATGAGAGAGAAATGAGGTAAATCTTAGCCTGCTCAAGCCTCTTATGTATGTAAAGAAATGGAAGGGAAGTGATAAAAGTGTAGTTCAGACCTAGCAGGTGGAGCTGCTCTCGGTGTACGTGTGCCGAGATGCTGTCTCTGAATCAGTGCTGTTAGTCACAGCACTATAGCTCAGTTTTAGAAGACAATATCTGAAAATCAGGCAGGGAAGCTGGCTGAGCTCTTAATTAGCTACAGAAAGGTACACCAGAAATAGAGCAAGGCAGGATATGATGTCTGGTGACGTAGTGTTATTCCCTGTGGTCTCCTTTGTGCCCTCCTGCTGAGTTAATGAGAAATAAGGGCCCTGACATTGACCCTGAACCATGTTAGGGCATGGAGCAATTTGTTGTATATTTGTAGATCCTGCTTTCATTTTCCTTTGAGCTGGAAATTATGTAAAGAGGCCGCACAATATGATAGTTGATGGTAAGCACTGTCGTATCATTAAGCAATAGTTCTCTTCTTCATCCCACCATTTTACAAATATGTCTAATAGCCACAGAGAGAGGAATTTCCAATTCTGTTTAAGTGTTCTTTTGTTTTTTTCTTGAATGTATAGGTTGGTAGGGTCATTTTGTGGCGATTACTGCAGTTACTGCAGTGAAATTTTACAGTTCTTCAATTAATATGCACTCTTTCAGTGTGCTAGATCTGTTGCTACAGAAGTGGGATGAGAATATTTTACAGGAGGACCTTTTGGATTCTTGCAAGGACTGTTCCTCTGTATTCAGAGTGAAACCTGTGTCTTTCTGGTTCTGTGTTAACAAATTCATAGCAAACTGTGTGATTTTACTATAGGCAAAATTTATGGCAAGTCATTATTTTGTCCATTTTAAGATATGCATTTCCACTGAAAGAGTTCTAAAATCAGAAGTTAGTCTTTCTCTTCATCAGGCCATTCATCAGTTACCTACTCTGAATGCTATAGAGTTTTGCCAGAAACGTTTTCATTCACCCTTGTGAGGCTGTTTGTTGAGTATTCAGCAGTGTATGCTCACTACCTTGGCAATTTTGCAGGGGCTAAATGGGTGTCTAGAAGAGAGAAGCATTTCAGATCCTAGGGGGTCATTTTGTTTTCCTCTAATGACAGCAAGTGTTTACCCCAATACCAAAGAATATTTCTCATCAAAGGAGCGTTTTTTGGTTTTTCATGTGATGCCAAATACCATTACAGATTTCAAATAACTAAATGACACTTAGCTGAAATTTTAACAGGTACTAACTAGTTTACTAATTGATTATATATTTGAAAGTCTGTTGTAATTTTGCTCACATGGGAGAGAACCAAAAAACGACAGCTTTTTCTAGCTGTACCAAAAAAATGAAAATAAAGATTCAGCTTGCAAAGCCAAAGTTGTGTTGCCCCCCTCCTGGTAATTAGAATGAGGATGAGCGCAAGAAAGGGCCAAGGGAAAAATTTCTTCCAGCTTTGAATTTTACTTCCATTTATAGCTTGGTGTTGTAAAACATTGCTTCTGTTTCCATGAAACTGAAGTTATCTAATCTCTTAAAAAAATTTTGTTTCATTTTAAAAGATTGCTCTTACTCAGCACCACCTAGTGGAATGATCGCTTTTGTCATTTAGGAAACAGCTGGTCTCCATGAACCATAGAGAAAATTAGAGCATCCAGTCCTTATAGTGTGAATAATGCATCTAAAGCATGCTTGTGACTAATTAAGTAACAGAATCAGAAAGATTACCAGTGCTTTAGTTGAAAAAGAGCCAAGTGAAGGAAAGAATTTTTAAGATAAATGCAGGTTGTGGTCCCTGTTATCTTCTGTGTTCCTTTAGTCCATTAAGCTCCAGCCTGCTTTTCTGCCTTAACCATGTGGTGCCATCCACGTTGTAGCTTCTCTGAGGAAAGATTTTGGAATGCTGTTTCTTTGTGCAATATCACACAGCACAAGCCTCACAGCCTCATTTGTCACTCTGATACATGTGATAAATGCAAGCTGATGTTAACAGTGAGCTCTGAAGTCCTCACCCAAAAAAATGCTCTAGAGTCTTTGTAGTTTAAATTTCAGGCAAGGAATTCAGTGTTTGGCTCTTTGAAAAGGAAAGATTTTCTTTAAAACAAAAAACAATCCCTTGGAAGAACCTCCCTATTGAGTGCATCTATGCACTCTATAGAATTGTCAGGTCCTCCAGGCAGCTGCCTTAGGACTTGGGAAAAGCAAAGGTTTCTGTGGCTCAGGTCTTTGGGGGTGCATGTTTCTTTTTCCAGCTATGGAAAGGAAGGGCTGAATCTCCAGAAAACGTTTTGTTTCTAGAGGGAGCGGTTGATTCTCCTCAGAAACATCTGGCTACATCACCAGCATCTTACTTCATTCTCTTAAATACAGTTCCTTTGGCAGCAAGCCCTAAAGCTAGAGTTGCAAATGAAGGGACAGCAAAGGGGGAGATCCTGAATCTCTGGGCAAAGAATCTGATAGAAGTTGCAGATGTGTGGCTGAGAGCAGGCAGCCAGCACACTCTCTGGGCAAGCACTAGAGGCAACATCTATCTCCAGTGCAAGGAGGAGCAAACCAGAGGCAGCTAAGGAAAGGAGGAGCAAAGTTGCATTGTGGCAAATGCACCAAGTTGTAACAACTTCCCCTTTAGGCTTCCTTGCATTTCAGCACTTCATCACTTTAGGGTCTGTTGTTTTTGTTCAATTCACATGTTTTTGACAATGAAAATAAGTGGGACAGTTTTATTCTGTAAATTTATATGCATTAGCACAATAACATTGTGCTGAGGTTTCAAAAAAAGCTGTTCCTAAATAATTCATAGAAGCATTTCACTTCATTTTTCCAAAATCTAAATGTGCAAACTAGTTTGGTTTGGTTTTTTTTTCCCCAGGTTTTAGGGAACACATTTTAATACCATCATTACCTTTTCTGTCATAATTTCCTATGCTTTTAATGTTATACAGCAGTCAAAGTATCACATCTTTGCTGGTCTCCTCACAGTATTGTGTTGCAATGTAACCTCTTCAGGATGTTTTTTCAGATGAAGAAAATATGGGTCTAGGGATTTTCCCTTGGTACATTTGAAGTTTGAGACAATCCTGATTGTAGTGTAGATGCTCATCTGATTGAATGCTTGGTGTTTGGAAACCCACTTGGCTCCCATTGACTCTGGCAGGAAGCTCGGGTCCAAAAAGGTCTCAACATTCACTTAACAAATGTAGTGACAGGAATTCTCTTTTGCTATAAGTTTGAGGATAAATCCTACATGCTGGAAAATAACCATTTGCAAAGGAGCTGCTTTTGCAATAGGTGTGAACCAAATATTAGCTAGCATATGGGAATTCAAGAAAACACTTTAAATTGTTTCCTCTCTTTCTGTTTCTCCTCTAGCTCTGGGATTGTACACAGTAAATGCAATATATGGAGACACTATTACTATGCCTTGTCCTCTAGAAGTACCAGATGGACTTATGTTTGGAAAATGGAAATATGTAAGTATATCTTATCTTTATATTTAATTAGAGCTGTTGTAAGATGTGTATTTTGTGTGTGTGTGTGTGATTTTAAGATTCCAAATGACAGGATTTCTGCCTCATGTATGAAGCCGTTTATTCCTGTGTTTGTAAGACTGCAAAGTTCCAAGCTGTATAATTTCTGCCAAGTGCAGATTAGAGGTTTGAGGAATTAATCGCATTGTTTAAGAGAAATAATTCTTCAGGAGTTCTCTGCCAAACTGGATTAGAGATCTGGCATGTTAGCCCGTGGTGTCTCGCTCATTTGACAGAGCCCTCGTTCTACATCTGAGCACTTTTGAAGTCAGCTGCCTGCAGCAGAGTGTGCTCCATCCCTGGGAAAAAGCACTTTCCCTGTCTTTGGTTGGTCTGACAGTCACTCAGATCTGTTTCAGGCTTCGCTGTGCTCAGTGCACAGCAGAGGAGAGAGCAGAGCTCACCTTGGGAGCATTGCTGGTGGTTTCACTCTGCCATTTCTGGCAGGGAACAGGGGCAGAAATGTGGGTGCTCTTTAGGTGTGCTGGTCAGCCTGCAGTAGGAACACCCCAGGATGAGCTTCTCTTGTATATGATCACTATCCTGGGTCACAGGGAGAATCAGCACATCTAAGTCAAAGGAAACCTGGAAGCATATGGATAAAAATGCTGGGATACCAAACCCCTTTTGCTTCTCAGACTGTATTGAGACAGATGGTTTTCCTGCCTCTGTGAAGTTAATCTACATTTTCTCTTCTCAAACAAAATGTGTCTGCAATAGTAGATATTTTCTAGTAGATTTAAAATTATGTAGTTGTTTCTCTTTTTGCAAATGACATCCACCAGCCTATTTTTACAGGAGAGTAACTGCCAGTGGTGAGGCACTATTTTTCCCTGCTCCTTCTTCAGTTTGCAGCTTTTGCAGCCCACATCCACTCCATAGTTCTTTTCCTACAAACACTCTTTTAGGAAATGTAGTCAGGAGTCTGGGGAGAATGTTTCCCCCAAAAGGGACAGTAAAACTGTTTAGGGTACCTAAATTTTGCAGTATCTTTTTCAGTCTGCTGATTTTTTTTGAGAAGACACAAGTCCATCTCTGAAGATGCAAGGATATTTTGAAAAAACAAAATGCATTATCCATTTCCATTGTATTTTTGATTGTCTCTGTTGGACAAGTACCAAGCAACAAGTGGAGATGTTGTAGCTTCTTCTAAATGGAAAGGGACACGAAACCTAACATACAAAGAAGCCTGTCTAAGTTGCTATTGTATTAAATTGTTGACAGCCCACACAACCAAGGGAAAGTGGTACCTTGTCTCCCAGGGAAGCTCACAGCATGGCAACAGAAAGGGTTGGATTAGGTTTTTTTTGTCAAGTGACTATTTCATTGGAAGAATGATGGACTCTGTTTTCTTCTCTACTGCCTTGTGACGAGCCATTTGGAGGCACTGGGAGCCTTGCACCATGGCAGTTGTTGCTCACTTCAATGTCTACCTGTGTGTGGTTGCAGCTGGGTGGGCTACAGGAGTTAGGAGCTCATTTGCACTTGATTTTAAGCTTCTTGTCAAGAGTATCGAGTCAGGACAGTGTTTTCTGTGTGACAAACATTAGACAAATCCAAGAGTTAAAAGTAGGAGAGGTAGAAAGACTGCAAGGGAATTTAAACTTCACAACCAGCTGATGCCTCCTGCTCCCTGCCCAGCTCTGACACCACTCATCTCGTCACAGCATCATCGTGCTTTTGTGGGCTCTGCAGTCCAGCTGTGAGGTGTTGTGCTGGGAACTCTACAAACATCAGTGCTGCAAGGTATAAGGGATAAAATAGAATTCAAACCTTTTCCAGCACCTGGCACAATACTGAACATCAAGATAGTCAGTGTTTCACCTCTCTTTAAATACAGGCAGACACTGTCTGTTCCTGCTCTGTGCATGTTCTTGTATGAGGAGCAAAGAATCAAATCCTGTAGAGCTGCCTCTGTAACTTTATCCCTCATAAAAATGATTCTTTTTTTTTATGAGAGAGTTGTGCAAGGCTGTCAACTTGTATTCCTTCTTGCATAAGGAGGATGTCTAGAAAACAATACTTTGCAAATTAACAATATTTGATTGTATGTATATTCCCATGCTACAAGGTCTTGGATCCCTTAAAGACAAAAGGAAGAAAAAAGCTAAGAACTAATTTAGAATAAAATAGGCAGTTATGCCTGATTAAATCCTGCATTTGAATTGAAGTCTAGATATCCCAAATAAACAATATGAATATGTAAAACAATAATGAAAAAAAGGAAATTGGAGCTGTTGAGACTAGCTCACTCATGATTCTATTTGAAATATTTTTTCATACAGACCGTGGCAAGTGCTGCCAAAAACACCAGCTTTTATCAGAGAAAGTCCTTCACTATGCTGAGATTAAGCCTAAGCATTGAAATAATTTCTACTGATGATATTCTCAATGGCAGTTTTAAACTAGCTCATGTTCCACTGAATTTCTTCTATGTACAGCAGAAATTAATCAGGAAAAAAAAAAGCCATCTGATACTGTTTGCAGATTTTTTTTAAATTATAGATTTGTACCAATTGCAAATCTTCAGGAACTTTTAGATGAGTGTTTATGCAAAATAGAGGTGTTTATCCTTTTATTATAGGAAATGCCAAATGGATCTCCAGTATTTATTGCCTTCAGATCATCAACAAAAAAAAACGTACAGTATGATGATGTACCAGACTACAAAGACAGGTTGAGTCTCTCGGAAAACTATACATTATCCATCAAGAATGCAAGAATCAGTGATGAAAAGAGATTTGTATGTATGCTAGTTACAGAAGATGATGTTTCCGAAGAGCCGACGATAGTCAAAGTTTTCAGTAAGTAAATCTAGTTGTTACTACCATTAACATTCATCAGCATCTGAATCATAAATTACAGAAACTTTTGTTTAAGGCAGGATTAAAGCCAAGAAAATAAGTTTGGCTCAGTAAATTACTAAGACTAGCAAATTTCTGCAGCTTTCAAAAATGTAATCTACTGGTGGCATTTATGTAACAGGACTGCCTGCACTTGCAGTTTATTCATGATAAGTGCTGGCTCAAAGAGAATTTTAGGCTTTGATAATGACTCACTTATGTGATGTCATTTGGCCTTGGAAATGAAAAATGTAAAATTAGCATTGATTATTTTCCATTTGTTCTCAGAGCAAATTTTTCTGCAGGAGGGAAACATTAACCGTGTGCGGTCTGTGGGATTATTTCGGGGGGAGGTTTGAAGTGGCTCTGAGCAGATACTGTGCAACAGCACAAACTGTGAGGGAGAGAGCAAGAGGCTGGAAAATGAGCCACCAGCCCCAAATGCTTGTTTTCTCCCCTGCTAGATGGTAGGATGGAGAAGTACCAGTGTGCTGTTCTCTCTGGTATCACTACAGCTGGATGGCAAGGCTGGGTCTGCAGTGCAAACCCCAGCCCTGTGAGACACAGCCCAGCTCAGAGCTCACACAGGAGCAGGGAAAAGACTGGTGCCTTCCTGATGCTGATTCAGAGCAAAAGTGTAATCCATCAAAACCTGAGTCAGCCTGGGGAGGCGTCCATTGTGGGTTTTTAGGGACACAGGGCTGTGACTGCAGTGTCTTCTCTTCTTAGCTTCATTTTTTTATATGGCTTTTGGCTTTTGTTGCTCTTCAGGCGCAGATTTATACAGTCAAAGTAAGTCTGTTGTGGGAACGTGCTGGCTGCCAGCATGGGCACTTTCAAAGAGATCATAGTCTGCTTGAAAAATACAAATTCATGTTTTGGAAGGGCAGCCTTTTGCTTCTCTCAAGTAGGAGGTGTCAGGGAGTCCTCAATGATATCTAGGCTGTCAGTCACATAAATGAATTTAAAGCTAGATTAGGAGCCAATAGTAATTCCCTCATTTCACTTTCAATTTGACTGAAACAAATTGAAAGAACAATTGCATTAATGACAACAGGGAGGAGTATGCTCAGAGCACACATAGTAAACACAGTGCTTCAAAGGAAATTATAAAGAATTATCATGTTTACTTATTGCACAGTAGTTAATATGTAGATGAGGCAGTGGTATATGGTAAAATGAAACGCTAACTGCTTGAATTACTGTGTACTCTACTAAGTATTAACACAATGCTAACTCAGCCATGGAGCACAGCTTGTCTGGTTTATTCTGTGCATTAATTCTAATAGGGAAAGCTTCTGTTTACTAAGGAAGATAAGGAGGGAGGATGCCACGCGTGTAATATGGCCAACTTAGCTCTGCAAGAAAAATTACCTTTGTAGTTTTTCACTTTGCATTCACAACTTTATTTATGGTTCTCTTAACTTTTCTTTGCATTTAATTTTCTTGAGTCTGGTTTTTAAGTTCTCATTTTTAGTTGCTTGCTTGCTTTAATTGCAGAAGAATGAAGAGTAGCTGGCGAGCTTCATTTATTTAATGAGGGGAATTTCTAACTCATTGAGCCCCAGGTACAGAGCTAGGCTGCTGCAGTGTGACCCTCATAAACCAGAATCTCATGCACCTGAAACTCAGCTGCATCCCAGAAGTCATGACTGATTCTGGGTTTTGCTGGAGCTTATTCTGTTCTCAGCTGTGCTACCTGATTATCTCAGGACTAAGGAGCTGAAATGGCTCGCTGTGCAGCTACCACCTGCTAGTTTCTCTCACTGACTACTCAAACAAGCACTACCAGCTTTCCGGATGGATCCTGTCAGCAACTTTTTTGTGGAATTAAATGGCCAGTTTCCAAAGCAGAGCCCAGCGGACAGGAGCTGCTGTCCTGCTGCACTGGCGCTTGGCTTTTGTAGTCAGTGCACTCTTTTTCCCTCAATTATGAGGCCTATATAGAGTTGCAAAGTACTCTGGCAAGCGCTTAAGCTGAGAGATAAGCAGTGTGCTGAAGTTGCAAACCCACCAAAGTGGGGTTTGCTGCCAAGTTTAAAATTTCCTCTCGCGTCAGACGCTGAGCTGGTAAATGCCAAGCGCGTGTTTTGCAGTGAATTACCTTGGTGCACGTGCAGCGGCTGCAGGGCTGTGGCAGCAGGCGTTTTCTCTCAGAGAGAGAGCAGGTGGCACCTCTCAGCTGGAGCATCTGCTCAGTCACAGAGCCCTCAGAATGGGGAGAGCCCCACACAGCAGCTACAGACCAAGGGGGCCTCCCTTCCCTTCCTGGGATCACTGCAGGGCACTGCAGATCACTGAAAGCAGGGTCATCTCTAACCTTCCCTGTGCGAGATGACAGACAGAAAGGAGCAAAGCTGAGGTGGGAGAAGGCGCCATGGCTTGATCAGCTGGTGACTGGGACAGGCAGGCAACTATCCCTGTTTATGGGACTCAAAAATCTGACCCAGAAGGCCTGTTCATGGTCTTGTATAACCACGTTTTCTTGAATTGACAGCAAAATATTTTGTCCTTGACAGGTTCTTGTATGGAAAAGATCAACTTTTTTCCTTTAAAGCTAACAAAAGAGAAATAATCATGCATATACCTCCTAAAAATAAAAATCTTTGTTAGTCCTTTGAAAAAAATATGACAGTTTTAGTGTATAGCTTTGACTATGTCTTTTGTTTGGTTTTGTTTTTTACGACAAGCAAAGTTATTTGAAAAAATTCAGATTAACAGCTTCTTTTATTCTTTTTCATTTCCCTTTTGACCTGATTTTGTTCCATCCTGGGGTAGTCATCCAAATGAAGAGTATTTGTATATTTGCACGTAAGCATGCCCACAAATAAAATGGATTATTGGGAAAACACGCAGGCTTGCTACCTCTGTGACAACAGGAGCACTGCATCTACACATCAGTAACTTCATCAGTGTTCAAAGTCTGGAGACTTTGGCAAGACAGTGGTGAAGTTCACTTAGGGCTGGGATTACCAACATACATGCAGTGTTTCATAGGAAGCTTGATTTGGGGAAAGGGTTCTGTGAACTGACATGGTTAAGAATGTTACTGTCTGTGAAAATAAGCTTGTTTGAGCAGTACAGATAGAGTGTAGAGCCTTTCCTTGACTGTATAGACACTGACTTATTTTTTTTCCCTTCCCTCTTCCCCTCTACTTTTAAAATTGTGGGGAAAACTGCCTCTTTTGGAGATAAAAATTTGCATTCCGGGCTTCAGGCCAAACTGTTTTAACAGACAAGTTATATAGTCCCTAGAAAGTAGTCTTTTATGATGGAAACACTGATAGATCCTCCACTTTGGCAAGCTAAGAGGTCCATCTACCATAACGAAAGTAAATAAGAAGACTAACTGGCACTGAAGAAAAAGTTTATTTTTTTTTAAGAGAGTCATAACTAACACAGAATCGGTTAAAATAATTACACTTTTCTCTATCTGAATTTCTTAAATGTAATAATCCCAGTTAGGAAAAATCAACATTAGAAGAATGATTAGGTTGAATTTGTTCCTTTATAACGGTGACAGCTCAGCTAGAGTATTATCTGCAGGAAAGCTGCTTTTTTATTGCTACAGTTTCTGTACTACTGGCTCCTTGTCCAGCATATGTATCCTATAAATCAGTATATCAGATCAGGTTCTCTCCTCCTGGGTGGTGAGCTAGTCTGTCTTGCTAAAAGACATATTGTCAGAGTACATGGAATTCAATATAGAAGGTGTGACACATTTAAAGTGAGAGTTGGTTCTTGGGTTTTTTTTTGCTCATATTGAAACAGGTGTCACCTTTTCTTCTTTTAATGGGAAAATGTAGGCAAGACTGTATCAGGCTAGATTATTCTGTTTCATTTCAAAACTCCACATATTTTTAGTATTTTTTTGTTTTTCAAACAGCTGTTTGTGCTCCCTTCACCAGTACTTTTATCCTATTTATGTTTTAGAACAACCCTCTCCACCAGAAATCTTACATCAAGCAAACCTCTTAGAAACAGAGAAGCTCCAAATGGTAAGAGCAGCATTCTCCCTCACAGTTATGTTCCCAACAGCTGCCTGAAGTCCCTTTACAGTGCAGACAGAGGTGATGGCTCAGAGAGGTGAATGAACACCTGCCTGTGAGTCTGCAGCCAGGCTGAGCACAGAACAGTTGCCTTGCTACTATCTATTCCTGCCTGATCTGCAAACAAGGGCCACCCTGATCTTAGACCCACCACCCTCTTCCAAATTGTACCTCACTGATTTGATATGCCCTATTTAAGAAAAGTGGTTAAGAGGTTAAGCATTTGAACTTCCTAGAGTTTTTGACCCAAAACGGCGTAAGTAAAGACAGAATTATGTTAAAACCTAGTGGAGGAAACAAGTGACTAATTCCTGTCTGTTTTGCAGCTTGGGGAGTGCGTTTCAAGAGACAGTTATCCTGAGGGCAATGTCACATGGTACAAAAACGGGAGAGTGTTGCAGCCTGTGGATGATGGTATGTGTTAGTTATGGCCCATGTTGCTGGGTCCACACATGGGTATGTGCATGAAGAACTGTGCTTATAAGGGTTGCTCTGCCTTATTCTAATGTATTCTTCCTTTGAGAAGAACTGCTTCTATGAAATATACAGCTGGAAGGAGATGTTCAGGCCTTTCAGAGTACCCAAGCTACACCACATAATCTTTCTCTTTTAGTTCCAGTTTTAAATACACATCATAGGGAGAATTGCCTTTATTAATGCTATCACTAAGCTATTTTTGAGCCTGGGTAACTAATAGAAACCTGTATCTAATTATAAATAATCTTATAAGGTATTAACTGTCTCAGTTTCATACCTGTAGAATATTGTTTTTTGGACCACATAGAGCATCATCTTATGCAACTATTTATTTTCCAGGACATGTAAGAACAACTATTGTTTTGCCTTCTTTTCAATTTTGACAGATCAATAAGGCTACAATATTTTTCCTTTCATAAAAGAGAGAATGCTTAAAGAATAAATTTGATCCTCATTTTTTGCCGTCATTTTTGAGGCTTTCTTTCTATCTTACAAATTAAAAATTAGGCTGATATTTGCATTAAACACGCCCCCCCCCTCCCCCCCAGATTGCAACTAGTTTTTTGTTTGGATTTGATTTAAAATATTTGTTAGGTTAGGAGTTTGTTGTTGGTAAAATGTTCCTGGTATACTTCAGTGGCAGTACTAGAGGAAAACTATACAATCTTTTGGGTAATATGTTTTGTTTCTTGTATGTTTGCAGCCTGATCTCAAATGCAGAACAGGCTACAACATACAGGAAGAAGTTTTCAAATTCTGTCTGTGTGACACTGAAACTTTTATTTCCTTTTCAGTTGTGGTCATAAATTTGCAAAAGATTGTGGACAGAACAACTGGACTCTTCACCATGACATCATCCCTTCAGTACATGCCAACTAAGGAAGATGTAAATGCCAAATTCTCTTGCATTGTGACTTATTATGGACCATCTGGCCAGAAAACAATGCAGTCTGAACCAGTTGTCTTTGATGTTCACTGTAAGTTATCAAAAAGCATCTTTTGCTGGACAGAGTCTACCTCTGGGGCACGGGAAAGCAAAATCAGAAAGAGTTTACAAAATTAGGGAGTGCTTGGCTATTGAAATGGTTTCTTCAAAACTGTTTTGCTTCAAGAAGGTCTGAGCACATTGCAAAGGTAATTTTTATTATCTTCAGATTTACCTGAGATTTCATTTGTCCTAAGAATGGAATACTGAATATCAAAATTTCGTTGACAAGAGAAAAGTGATAGCCATAGAAAGCTACAGTGAAATAGGCTTTTGAGAATTTTAAGAGAAGATATAGTGGTTGATAAAAGCGACTTTCTGTGCTCCCTGAAATATGCAGTAAATACACAATAGTAACACATTTGGTAATAAATAATACATAATAGTAATACACATTTTAGTAAACTCAAATGTTTATCATCTTTTCAGAGTCAGCACCAAGCAGTTAATCCTGGCTGTCTGCTTAGCACAAAATGCTTCTCTACAGCTGTATGATGCTATGTTTTACATTTAAAATGTATAATTTGAATATTGGTAGATTTTAAGTAGAGAATTTGTGTAAATAATTTCTTCTAACTGGACTGAATTCTAAAACAGCTTCCTTACTGTGTTACTGATGGATGTGGAAATCATAATGTTCCTTTGAATAAACAAAACAGGTTGTTGGCAAGGAAAGATCAGAGGAGGCAGCAGCACTTAGAGACCAGAGAAAGAGACATTTCAAAAATCTTGTAAAATGACACTTCAGAAAGACTGTAGAAAGCAGCAGGTCACAGCAGGATGTAGAGGAACAGGAGACAGACAATATGTCCAGTCAAGTGTTACTTCTCTACACACTTCAAGTAGTACCTCATCTTCTAAAAGATGAGTCCCTGTTTTGGGAATGATAGGATCTAAGTATACAGTCCAGTATCTATGTCTTAGCAATATGACAACTGTGTAATCCAGCTGAAAGCAAAGAAAATAAGGCACTGGATTTCTCCAGGTAGAGTGACTGCACCATTGCCTTGAAAACAAATGCCATAGCATGGAAGTGCCATGTGTGCTCTGCCTAGACAATAGTTACTTTTCCTCTGCAGGTAAAATTTGTCAAGCTGCAGGGTAGGGGATCAGTTTTGACCTTGACCAAATAAAACGAAACCTTGGTGCAGCAGGTCTTTGGTTTCATCTGATGTTAGAGTTGTCTTTTTACCAGCTGTTTCTCCAGAATGACAACCAGCAGAACTAATGGAGAGGAAAACCTCTGGGACAGCTGTTACCCATGGGAATACCATAGGTGTTTCAAACCTGCAGACACCTATCCCATCACCTTAAAGCTAGAGGCATTTCTTATTTTTTTGGTTTTGCTTTATAAAGCTGGGTACCAAGTTTCACTGTGGGTTTTTCCTGCCATTTGTGGAGCCCCATGAACATGAATAACTCTTGCTGTGCATAGCAGATGTTCCCAGGAAAGAAATGTAATGACCAGAAAGCATTTGTTGCTATTATTTGCCAAGAGATGTGGTGCTGTCCTCATTTCCCCTCTGCTTTTATGCATTAGGGCCAGTTCACCTGTTGAGGGTGAGGCTGTTCCAGATTTCTGTGGTGTGTGTACTGTATGCACTTGCAAGTTAGAACGACCCAGTGTGAAGGGAAAAGAAGGTTGCATGACTCTGAGATGGTCACTGGCCATCTGTAGTGTGCCCTCTAAATGAAGATTTAATGTTTGATAAACTAGCTCTTCTAGTCCTGGTCTAGTAACACACAAATTAATTAATTCCAGCAGTATGCTGCTAATTAATGCTAATGCCTGGGAGGCAGGTGCACCCTTCAGTACTGAAGAGGCCTCAGGTATGAACTTTGGCTTTAGAGTGTGAAGTTACCCAATTTTCTTTTATTTTCGTCTGCTGTAACTTCAGTTCCTTAGTCTGCATAAACACATGTCCAAATGAATTTGTGAAATTCTTTGTTAATAGATGTCCAGGCTTCAACAGATGCTTTTCATGACTGCTGTTAGTTGATGATAATGACCTGTCTGATTTGGTTTTGCTTTTTTAGTTTAGGTCAGTGTTCCTAATTAGTTTCTCAATAATTCTGATTTTTTAATGAGTCAAATATAATGCAGATTAAAAAAACAACAGACTCCAACTCTTAAAAAATTGAAGTCTTTCAGCCTTTTTTATTTTAGATTGACTGTCAAAACTATGATATTTTGCATCTCTAAAGCAATGGAATGAAATCATAAATACCTACTGCTCATTCCTTGAAACTTACTCATTTCTCCTAAAGAAATGGGAAGAGCATGATTAAAATTATGCCTTCAGAAGATTTTTTTTTAAGATATATCTATTCAGTCAGGATCTAAGAAATGTTTTTTTGTTGGTTTTTGGTTTTTTATTTTATCTTTTGCACTGAGTAAGTGCAGTCTTTAGTACTCAAGTGTTTAATAGCTAGTTCACATCCTGGAAGGAGCCAGCCACAGTAACCTAGTATGAGAAGAAGCATGAATTAGCTCTTGCTGTGTTGGATGTTACTTGGATTAGAATAATTTAGCTCAGCTAGCAGCAGTTACCTGCTTGGTTTTGCATCTGCAAGCAAGGAAGGTACTAAAAGCAAAGGGTGCTAGGAGAGAAGTCTTGGAGCTGGACACTTAGATAGTATCTCAGATATTTAATTATCTAGACTCCAGTTATGTGGGGCTCTGCTCAACGTTAATCAGTGTAAAAAGATAATGTTTGTCAGGCAGACTTCCCAGTCATGCCCTGTTGTCAGGTGTCTGTCCTGTTATGGATAAACTGCTTTACACAATGGATTAGAGTCCAAGGTACTTCACACTCAAGCTGCTTCCAGTGTCGGTGTTTTCCTTGAAATGGCACAGTGGCTGGGGCAGCTCTGGGATACCAGCATTTGTTTACTAAATGGCTGCCTTGAAACCTTGGTTCCTGGAATTTGAAGAGAAGGAGGATTTTCTTGAAGAGAAAGCAGGATCTCAGATTTGCAAAAGCACCAAGTAAGATTGGACAGGTCTGGCATGTGTGCCACTGAGAGGCAAGATGTGCCTTCCCCAGGCTGCTCCCATTTCTTAGTGAAAGCAGGGGAGTACATTATTCATACCAAGCACCACTCTGCATGGCACTGGACACCATCTTCCTGTTCTCAGGCTGCATCTTCCTCAGAAGAATGACCTCTTCACCTTAGACAACAGTTAAAATAGGCTTTATTTCTGTATGTTTGGGGTTTTCTCTAGTTTAGCAAATTAAATTAAGATTTGCTTCTGGTTGATTGCAGTAGATAGAAGGGTAGGATATTTCTACTAGGTATTTCTACAGAAAAGACTGGTGGTTTGCAGGAATGTAATTTTTGTTTAATTGTGTCCATTTTTAATCCAGTTCTGTTTATATCTGTGGGGAAAAACCTGTTCTAAATAAAAGTCCTAAAGTCTTACCCTTTACTAATTCCTCCCATCTTGGTCTTGAGACAAAGCCTAAGCAATTCCAGGATATATCTAGACATTCTTTATGATAACTTTACCTTAATGTAAACTTGACAGAAGGGAAGACATTTCACAGCAGCCCCTGAAACTGAGTTTTTTGGCCCAGAAGCTGCCAAGAGGGCCATGCATGTCCTTCCTGGCCAGCTCTCTCATTGCACCTGTTGTATTCCATACCAGCAGTGGTGCTGGGCTTCCTTTTTCCCCGCAGGCGGAGTTGTGCTTCAGCTCTGTAGGCAGAGGCTGGTGTGGCACTGGAAGGGAGGGAGGCTCTGAAGGAGGGAGGGCTGGTTGGAGTCCCACAGCCACCCTGCCCTGGGGAGGGGAGGGCTGCTGGGCTGGGCTGGGGCTCTCGGTGCTGGAGAGGCCACAGGGAAATGCAGCTCCTGCTACGGAGAAATCCCACCACAGGAGACAGACGTGATAAATGCCTGAAGGGGCGGGAGGGCTGGAGAGCACACGCTCTGCTGCACACACAAAATCACCTGTCAGCCAGGGCTTTCTCTGCTGTGGAGATTTTTTAGTGTCTAATAAGGTGCACTGTGCTTTATCTTAATGCAAGACTGGCATCTTTGATGGAATTTTATTTATTTTTTGAAATGAAAATAGTGAGAGTTATCTGCCCATATTATTTTAATTTTGTTCATTTTCCTTTTTTTTTAATTGTATATAGGCCTCTACTTAGAAAAAATAGGATCTGCTAAAGAATATTCTGCTTTAAAAAATTATGAAAGTAAAATGTAAGTTATAGTTCAACTTCAGTGAACATGACAGAAGTATGCTACATTTACTGTTCTGTTGACTATGTTAAGGGTCCTATTATGTTCACCAGATTTATCTTTCTGAAAGCCTGTAGCGATCAGCATATAGAACAGGCTAAACATAATTGCTTAGTTCATATTTATTTCTTTTTAATGCCAGAAGGCTATTATCAAGTGCTAATACATGGCGTTGAGAGCTTCAGTTGTTTTTCTGATTGCTGCAGTCCTCCAAACGGGGAATTTCACAGAGGACAAGTTAATCCCTCATAATGAAATCACACCATGAAATGGTTCATACTAATCAGGATTTCTTTTGCTTTAAAGCACATGACATGGTTGTAATCATTGCTGTTTCAGTTACAGGTATTTTGGAGAAGAAAAATGAATTTTATGTCATATGACTTCTTAGCACTTAATTGGCAAAAATACAGGAAGTGTGATTAACTTCAAATTTTTTTATAAAAAGATCTACACGTGCAAATATTTTCAGCAGGATGATAAAATTGCATTTTCTTGGGCCATGAATATCATATGCATAGTGTTGCTTGTGGATTCCGCTGAAGCTATTAAATATGTACATTATTTTCACAGACCCAACAGAGAAGGTGACTATTCAAGTGCTGCCACAAAGTAGTACCATTAAAGAGGGTGATAACATCACTCTGAAGTGCTCAGGAAATGGCAACCCTCCTCCACAGGAGTTCCTGTTTTACATTCCAGTAAGTCCTGCCTTGCTGTCATTGCCTAGTGAAATATTCTGTATCATTCCTTCCTGCAGACATTGCTGCATGTCAGTGTCTACGTGGTTTTGTAACAAATGAAGAAAGGAATTTGATGCAACAAACACTGAAGATAGACATTGACCATTATATCATGCTCTGACAAGGCTTCATCTCAGTTGGCAAAATATTTTTGAAAAAAACCTCTCCTTCCCCCAGCCCACCCAAATTTTTCAGTTTAGACCTACTAAAAATTAAAAGGCTTCATTTCCTATCATAAGTTATTTTAATAAACAGTTTTGATTACAGCAGTGTAGCATCTGAAAGAAAACCATCTCACCTGTTGTTATAACACAGATCCAGCAGTGAAAGTACAGCAAATAAATTTGGCTGTTTTTTGGACTTTCACAGATTAATCTTTGTGCAATTTCTTTTCTTCAGCTGATTAATTGTTTGATGGCAAACAACACAAAAAATGATGTGTATGACATCACAGGAGAACAAATCTGTAAAATGCATAAGACACAGACTGAGGAAAAATAAAGGCTTTGTTACCATTAATCTTCTTAGTACTGGTGAAATCCACAGACAGATGTGGCTTTATATTCTAAGACTCCTGGTCCTTGTTCCCATGTCCTGCTTCCTGCTCCAGTTTTCTGTGCCTTATTTGTTCCTGCTGCAGCACTGAGCAGACCTGCTCTTGCGGGAAGCTGAAAGAAGTGGTATCCTTTCAGATATTTCAAAGCTAGCGTGTCACCTCTGAACATAATCGTCATCTACTCTGGACTCTTAGCAAGGAGAGCTAGGAGCTGAAGTCCTTATCTCAGAACAGCCATTTAGATTCAGTGAATCATCCTAGAAACTCACTAAATGCCAGTGAAAAAGTGCCTGGTATCTCTCCCCGCTCCACTATCACAGTGAGTGAGCTAAACACCCGAGTTTGTCTTATCTTCGGGCTCCCTCTTACCTGATACTAGTCCTTTCTCTCAAGGAGAGCTGCAATGGGTGATCTCTTTGAGAGGCTCACAGCTATTATAAATCTCTTTCTGGATTCAGAGATAGGAATTAGGGTATCATTCTATGGTTGTTTCAAAGCTGATCTAAGTCAGTAATCAGGGAAACTGGGGAACTGGTAAGCCATAAAGCAATGTTTGCTGGCTGATTCAAAACACCAGTGTGCTTCTGCTGTTCAAAAATGTGCAATGCAGTACAATTCAGTTCATGATTTGTCCTAAACTGAATATATCAGAATCAGATTTAGAAACACAATTTGCTTTGTTGGTTTTTTTTTCTGCAATACTTACTAGTAGACTATTTTTTCTGCTAAACTTCTAAATTTTGTATTTTAACATACTCTTAAAATGAGTTAGTCATTCAATTAAAAGAGTAAGTTCTTGATTGTGGTTTCCTAAAATTATGTTATCATGCAGGAAGTAAATGTTAGTTTAACTAATAGGTAATTACACTTCAGTGATGCCACGTCTGTACATACTGTGGAGTATTTCACCATCCTTATAATAAAAAAAATCCTCATCAAAAATTAGTGGGTTTAGCAGGTCCATGTACAGTAAATGTCTTGTTGTTCACCCACAGGGAGAAACAGAAGGTGTAAGAAGCTCAGATACTTACATAATGACAGATGTGAGACGAAATGCAACAGGAGAATACAAATGCTCTCTGACTGACAAAAGCATGATGGACTCGACCACCATCACTGTGCACTGTAAGTCATTGCATTTTGCACCCTTAGGTAGGATACAAAGTGATCTTGGACCTCCTGGGATTGTTTCTCTGCTTTGTGTGTGCAGCTTAGTGCAGTTACCTACAGGTGAAGCATTGGTTTGAAGGAGTGTCCGGTCATTTCTATTTGTTCTAATGTGTTTCTGCTTGAAAATCTTGACTTTCTCAATTCATTGTCTAGATAGTTTCACTTCATGTAGCTTTGGATAGCATATGGTTCTATTACACTGTTACATATGGTGAGAATTTTTTGTTTTTATCTTTCTCTCATGTGAACGTATATAGGGCAAATTACTCTCTTTCAGCTGTGCCTTGGAATGTACACAAACATGGAAGCTGATCCACAGGGATATCACTGAAGGTCATTCTTCATAGTCAAGTTCCCATTCCCTCAATGAGGTTAACATGTAAGAAGTCTAGAAAAGAAACTTAGAAAATCATTATGTTCCCATAGAAAAAGTTGGGATTTTTTACTTTTCCCAGGATCGTGAGAGCTACAGAGCTCAGTAAATTTTCTTTAACTGGGTACTATTTAGTCACACTATCAGCAGCACTTCAAAAGCAGCCATTGAACCCGTTGAGCCATTGAAGCAATAGTTGCTTTTAATCTCTGTATGCAGAAGACAAGAGCAGGAACTCTTTTGAACTCTGCTGTACCATCACAGGCTGTGAAATAAAACTCAAGCCAAGGGTAGTCATTTTCCCCTAAAAACCTTGATGGTCTGTGGTCTTCACAACAGCATCAATAGCTGGCAGGTTCGGAGGGATCTGAAGGATAATGAAGTTTAAAGGCTTCCACTGTGGTTACACTTTACATGAAAACAAACTTCACGTTTCTCTACTTGGTTTTGATTTTTCTTTTTTTTTCCTTGGAAGAGGTACAATACATGACTAGTATGTTGGTACCTGATTAATTACACCATTATATTTATTGAATATTTTGCCTTTAATAAGATCATCCGTTATTACCCTGCCCACCCATTCTGTTTGCCAAGAGCTGGGCATGTAAAACCAGCAAAGAGCCATGTGCTACTGCCTCTTAACTGCTGGATAGCAAAGGTAGCTTTGCTCTGGTATAACCAACCCTTTAGTTTTTTCTCCAAGTGGATTGCATCTCTACTTGTACTTTCATAAATAATTACTGTAAGAAATGGCTTCCTCTGCTCCAAGTTATTTTTAACAGGCCAGTTTTCCTATCTCTTATATTTTGTCTGAACATTTGAAGAGTTTTACCGTGCCAGAGAAACATGTAATTTCTAGACATGAGTCTTCTGAGGGCTCGCAGCTAATGCAGCTACTCAGAACTCAGAGCTGCACTCCTACTGCTTTGCTTTACTTAGGGTTCATTTTAGTTTGGTTTGTTTCTCCAAAACGCCTCTATCTGCAATAAAACCATATTTTAAAATGAGGTACAATGGCCTGGAATAGTTCTGTAATTCCTGGATGTCCAGACCATGCCCTGTCTTTAAGGTACTTCAGTGTCTTGTCTGATGCTAGTCTAAAGCATTTCTGCAGCATGTAATCTTTCCTTCAGATAATACTTACTAATGCCTATCAAATCCTACTTTTTCTCCCTCTTTTGCTTTATTGTTTACCATTTATATGGATGAATATTCATCTCTGTGCTGTTACACTAAAAAAAGCCCTTGATTAGGTGTCAAGGCTTTTCATTTCTCACCATCCAATCTCAGCATTTTAGATTTTTTATTTTCTTTTTAAAAAAGCCATCCACAAACACAACAAAAAGCAGGCAATATAATAATACGAATTTAAATTTGGGAAACTATTTATAGCATTTTGTTACATTTCAACTATAGTGCTTTTTCCCAAACCAATTTTATTGAGCATTGTAATGACACTGATTTCTTTTGGTGTCTATGTAGGGAAAGCTTCTTGCTGGCATGAAAAAGCATTATCATGCCATAATCCTCAAATATTTTTGGTAGGGAATACCACGCTCACTTTTTCCAAGTTGATTGTAAATTATGAGACTTACAGAAAGCTGAAAATTGACATTATAGTACCTGAGCTGCCCATAATGCTTAGGGAAATTATTTTTGAATGAAATTGAGGGGGGATGAGAGATTTCCTGTCTTATCCATGGAACATGAAGGACAAAATGTACAACCTGAGCTCTTGCCCTTTAGAGACAGATCTGTGCAGCCAGCTCCCAGTTTAAAGTCCAGCAGAACTGAGTGCTCATGGTTGGCATGATTTGTCCTTCTACAGAGGGAGCAACAGAGCAGGATTGATGTTGTGAGTTTGGGGTTTTTTACACTAGGTTGTAAATTTTCTGTTCCTTCAGTGAGTTTGCCCAGGGTCAGATGAGCAAAACTGGCAGGGAGGGGACCAGGGCAAAAGCTGTTTACAACCACTTACAGAGATTTAGAAGCACACCCTGAGTGAGGCAAGGAAAACACCCAGCAGTAGAGGACTTCCTCAGCTATAAAGAAGCAACTCTTTCAACCCACAGTGCACTTTCATTATCTGTTCCTGTGGGGATTTGAGCAACTTAGTCTAGTGTTGGTGTTCCTGCCCATGGTAGAGGACTTGGAATTAGATGATCTTTTAGGTCTCTTCCAGCCTAAACATTCTATGATTCTGTGATTATTTCTGCATGTAAAACCTAGTGTGGAGTAAGTAGATCTGCATAACTTTCTCTTTGTGATGCATTCCTTTCTGCTAAAATACATTCTACGAACCATCCAGTAAATTAAAGGTCTTAGGAGTATAGCATTTGTGTTTCTCTATAGATATTTTTATAGCCTTGTCTTGACTTTTCTCATCTTTCAGTAAAGCCATTGAAAATACGGGGGAAATCACCTTTTGAATATTGCATGGAAAAATATACTCTCAAGATACCAGGAGAAGTTTCCAGTTGTTTGCTAGTTTATTTATGGAGTTGAGACAAAAAACAAGTACCTGCATAGTTTTCCCAGTTGTAGCACAGTATTCCATCAGAGGCCTCCTTTAATGCTGGGAGTCTGTCCTAGATGTGCCTCAGCTTTCAAACTGAAATGTGTGCTCCAGTCTTGCCCACATTAATTCCATACCTCCCTCTCATGATGTGATACGTGCAGAATGCACTTTTTGTCTCTTCCCTGCTCTACTTGGTATGCAAAGACAGCACTGAAATCAATGCAAGACTTCAAATGAGACTACATTAAGAGCTAGCATATATTGAAAATGGTGCCTGATGAGGAGCTTGTTTCTGAAGAACATTTCAAAGCCAAATGTGAAATGTACAGAAAATTCTCACAGAAAAGTTTTTCTCTCAATGGAGACAAAAATTTAATTTTGATAGTCTTATGCAAGAAATGATTTCTCCTTATACGTCTGTACTAAAGAAAGATTACTTACTAAGTAGAGAGGTAAAGGTAACTACATCACATTTCTTTGTGGACCCTATAGATAAACTGGCAGAAAATTAACCTAAATCGTGTTGCTCATGTAGAGCTTCTAGAGGGGATCCTATGTTAAACAGTAGTTTAATTCTGTCTTGCCTCATAAGGCATACAAATACTGCTCTGAGTTACGTAGCTCATCTCATAGACTCTACATTTTCCTGAATTGCTGTAGCAACCAAGACCATGGTGTGGGAGGGATTGTAGTCCCAGTTACACCACACTGGTGCTGCCAGGGCACACTCCACTATCCTGGAGGAAGACTGGGTGGAAGGATTGCTTTGGGCTCAGTGTCAGTCTTGCCTGAGATGAAGTCAAAAACTTTCATGAATTTTTGCTTACTATGGCAAATGTGAGAGGAATGCCTTCTGAATAGTCTGCAGTGATTTCTTGGGTTTGAGGTGCTATCTTGCTTCAAAGAACAAAATGTTTAAGTACATGTAGAGGGAAATTCGTGAAGGGAAAAAAAAAAATCTTAGCTTTTTCTTCAGCCACCCCTCTGCCCTGGTAGAATGTGTTTAAGGGTAACACAAAACAAGAAGAAACACATCCCATACACTATCCGAATCTATATACTGCTCACTGGAGGAGTCTTGTTATTTTATTTCTCCTTTTTTTTTTTCCTTTTCTGGAAGCCACAGGAGAATAGTTGGGTTCCATTTACTGGTTTCAGGAGGGAGGAGAGGAAATCTCCATAGGAATATAGAAACAAGATGCCATTTTATCTCATCAAGTTTTTTGATTCATTCACAGATTGAAAGTACAGTTCTTCTGAACTCTAGGACAAGCCATTGGGCTTGTGACACAGACAATAACACTGCAGACCAGTAGTACAGGCTGAACCCTTATTATTCCCTGAAGTTCTACCTTTAATTACAACGGTGTTCCCAGGGCAACCACTGAATGAAGCCAGTAGTGAAGTTCACTGTTTTGTTAATGAAAACTCACTTTCCTCTACTGGGATTTTTGTCTCAAGCTTTTTTTAGGCTCTGCTCAAAAGCCAAAAGGAGGCTTTGCAGTCCTTTTCCAGCAAGTCCTATATTTGAGATTATGTGTGCTTTTGACTGCATGTTTGTGTGTGTGCACACATGTGTGATAGGGATTCAACCAGGCAACTTGGCTTACAAGCAAGGCGCTGTCAGAGGGGAAGCAAAAGAGATTGGCAGACTCTGCTTTTCTTTCACTGTAGGATTAAAATTTTTAAAAATTACTAGCCCACCAAATCCTTATACTAAGAAAAATCTAGAGCAGTCCTGATGTTTCTGTTACTGGCTGTCACCCTGCCTTGTGTCAAACACAGCTGTCACTGACTGTAATTTCCCTGGAGCTTAAATATGTCAGGCAGAGCTTGGACTCTTTTTTGTGGTACACAGAAGTGGCACTTTAAGTTACAAATGAGAACAAATAAAGGGCTACGTATGCACTTCCTCAACCCTGTAATTTAGACTTCTCACCCCTTCAGTCAGCATAATGTCTCATACACCCTCTTTGACCTTCTTCATCCCCTTCAGATTCTGAGGATAAAAATCCTCTAGTTTTACCACACAAAAAAAAAAGGTAACCCTGGACCTGCCTTTCTTTCCACAATTACTATTTAGGATAACCTGTCCCTACCTACACTGGTTCTCCCCTGAAGATGCATTTCTGCCTGGCCCATAGTAAGCTACTCTCACAGCATTCTGTGCTTCCCTTTCCAAGATGCACATAGCTTTATATGAAGTACTTCTTCACCTTCTTGTGCCTACTCTGTCATTCTTTCAGCAGAACAAGGTGAAAAAAATGTGTCCATTTGTCTAGCTATTAGTGAGGTTTTGCTTTTCCTTTTAGCCTATAATCACAGCAAAAATATGAATGTTCTGCAATGCCTGTTTTAGAATAATTCTCTCATCTCCCTTCCTTGTAAAATTGACTTAGATTTTATTGAAGAAATTAAATCTTGAATTTAACGAGTGCAAGTAGTCACATTTTCTTTTCTTGGTAAGCCTCTGAAATGGGCCAAGCTTTCTGAGATTAATTTTTTGCAAATGTTCTTTCTATCCCAGATTTGGATTTGCAACTTACTCCTAGTGGAGAAGTCACAAAACAGATTGGAGAGGCCCTACCTGTGTCATGCACAATTTCGTCTAGTAGAAATGCAACTGTGTTTTGGATAAAGGTCAGTAATTTGTCTGTTTCACACTCCATCTGAATGTTCACCTCCTTATTAACTGATGCTACTTCAGTGTTTTGGAAGGAAGGAAGCTGTTTATTGGGGTTTTTAAAAAATATTGTTAAAATGGTTCATATGCATGTGGTTAAAATGAGATCTACTCACACTGATGATTGTAAATCAGTTACTGTAATTATCGGCTCAACTTCCAAATGGAGAGAATCAAGGCATATTGTAACACAAAGACAACTTTTTTAAACTGTCTGTACCAGGCCCTTTGAGAATAAGGTTCTTCTAAGAAGGAAAGCCCATTTGGAGGAACCTCAGTGCATTTTGTCAGAGTTGCACTCGGTTCTGATACACATAACAAAAGGGCAATGGTTGAAAGGTTAGATGGTGAAAAACATAGCTGTTGGAGAAGGTGGCTTTATGCAAAACCTGTAGTGCTGGAAATTTATAGTAATGATGCCTAATGGTTGTTTTTGAGCATATGTTGATCTTGTAAGCCTGGCCTAGAGGAGAGTTACTTGTGTCTCAAACATTTTATCACTTGTGGTCTTGGCCAACCTACTGGAAAAGCTCAGAGCTTATAACCAATCCCATCTATGCTCTTGATCTAAAAAACAAAATTGTTCAAGAAGAAAGGAGATGGCTTCTATAAATCTCCAGCAGTTTCCACTTTTCACACTGTATATTCAAATGCACTTATTAATGGGGAAACAGCTTTAAAAAGTGAGGCTGTAATTTTCCAAAGCATATGAAAACTTCTGTTAATAGTAGTCACATTAGTCATTAAGGGGTTAATGTATTGTGAGTCTGTCTGTCATTTCTAACTCCTGACTTTATCAGGACAATACCAGAATGCAAACAAGTCCATCATTTTCAAGTCTTCAGTATCAAGATGCTGGAAACTATGTCTGTGAAACTACTCTACAGGAGGTCGAAGGATTGAGGAAAAGACAGACACTTAAACTAATCGTGGAAGGTAAGCAAGGAGATAGTTACAATTATTAATTGTTCTTTTAAAATAAAATGGTTAACTGTTACATTCTTCTTGTAGGAAAACCTCAAATCAAAATGACCAAGAAAACCAACACAAATAAGATGTCTAAAACAATTATCTGCCATGTGGAAGGTTTCCCCAAACCAGCAGTGCAGTGGACAGTTACGGGCAGTGGAAGCATCCTAAATAAAGCAAGTATCTTTCTTATTGCTTTTTTCACCAAAAGCTAGTGTATAAGAAGTGCAAATTAAAATCAAGGAACATTCTTGAGGTAGTGAGATTGAAGAAAAGTCTTTTTCATTCATCTAAGAGAAGGTTAAGTGGTAGCTATAGCTACATGGTACTTACATGGATGATGTTTTTATGATAAAGCCTTTTTGAATAAAATGGGTGAAGGCAAAGGAGATCCACTGGCTACAAGCTGAAGCTGGAAGGAAAAATAAAAGGTTACAAATGAAATATGCATTTTTTAAATGGAGGTACTTGGTCATTTTAGCTGGGTAATTTGCATAGAGAATTTGCAAATAGTGATGCAATTATAGAACTTCCATTAGAAAGCAAATGGGTACTTGATGTAGGCATTAACTGAGTGAAACGTAATGAAATTTGGCATGTGTGAATCAGAAGTTACATTCACTATAGTTCCTTATGAGCTCTGAAGCTTTTATCCTAATATTTATCATTCTTTTTGTATGGTTATACCTGTTTTTTCTTGATGGAAACAGAATGATCATGCATTCATCCTGTGGGATAAATAAGAAGAATTCATATATAGCAAGAAAAATACCTGGAAAATATGCAAACTGAAGTATTTTTATATGGATTACCAAATCCCATGCAAAGCATTGCCACATTTTGCCTTAGCAGGAAGAATAAATGAGAGCTCTCTGCAGTCAGTGCCTGGAAGTACAGTGTACAGTGCTCCTGCAGATTCCATTACATTCCATTAGGTTTTGCTTTAAGCCTACAGAAATTATGTGTAGCTGACAAAATTTGTCCATTCTCTTGTAGGTATAGGACAGGAATGATCTTGAAGCTGTACAAATGATTAAAAATAATTTTCTCTAGGTGTTACATTAATCCAAGAATGATGTACAGCAAATTTAAGGACCAACACATCAAAATTACAATACAGATACTATAGATGCTGCTAGATACACGTAGCTTGGCAAAATAATGCTTAGTGTGGATATAGCTTGGAAAGCTGGAAACTGGAAAACTTGGAACAATTCTCCTTATAATGACATAAATGAAAAACAGCAAGATGGAAAAAATTAAACCTTGGAAGTTGAAATTTTCTTTAAGACTTGACTTAGAATGTTGTTTAAATATTGAATCAAAAGCAAATACAGAATGTTAACTTTTTCAGAAAAAAACTTTTTTGTCTTTTGTCTTACAGTACACACTATGCTATCTATAACTGGGTATTTTGGCCAACTTTTTCTTTCAAATATTCACATTATAATTTAATAAAGAAATGTAGTATTTCTCTTGCTATTAATTGGAAAACTGAAATATTAGTTGAAAGTTATTTCCCTCTGAACATTTTCAGTGTGTAATACAAGTGATGCATGTATTGTTCTTCGTATTTTTAAAGGATACTAATCTTCATTTTTCACCTTTTCAGACAGAGGAGACAAAATATGTTAATGGGAAATTTTCCAGTAAAATTGTAATTGCTCCTGAGGAAAATGTAACTTTAACTTGCATTGCAGAAAATGAGCTAGAAAGAACTGTGACCTCCATGAACGTCTCTGCTAGTGAGTGTCCTCTAAAGATAATTTCCCTAAAGTTACACTTTCTCATAAAGTACCCATACATCACACTCAAATGAAGAGTAGGCCTGCATAGTAATGTTGTTACTAAGATATTTAACCTTTTTGTCTTAAGTCAAGCAATTGTAAATCCACTCTGGATCAGTAGTACATAAAATTTGATAGCTTTCTACAGTAAGTCACTTAGCCTTCATGACTTTCTTGGCTTGCTACCTCTATTTACAAAAGTAAACAATACTACAGAATAATAGTACCACAGTATAGTACAAAATACTGCAAAATAGTACTTTGTTTACGAGACAGAGATCTTCATTTATTACAAAATTAACAATATCTTAGTCTCTAAATTCCAGTTTGATTTTACTGGTATGACTTGACTCGCAACAGAAATCAGCCGTACTGGGCTTGAATCAGAGTCATGGCGAATGGTAGTGGGGAGATGTGGAAAGGTAGCACAGAAATAGTCAGAAATATTTCTGACTTGAGTATTACAGGTTTAGAGTAAGATTCTTCTAATGGATATAGTATAGTTACCAAGGAAGGACTTCTGTTTAAAGATGGGATTCAATATCTTGTTTGGCAAACACTGTTCCAGTTTCTGTCATTGCTGTAAATAGGTAATTAAAGGTGATGTTCAGGTCCAATATGTGTTGTCTTAATTTAATTTTAACATTTTTCATTTCAGTAAGTATTCCAGAATATGATGAGACAGAGGATAGAGGTGGTATGTATGGTTTCCTCTCTCTGTAACCCTTACTTTTGATTGTCTCAGTTCAAGACCCATTTAGTTCACTGCACAAGCCCCTGAAAGTCCCTTAAAGCCAGACTCAATTAAATAGCTGGTGCCATAATTGACTAAGATGTGACTTTCTTGAAGCTTAAATTTGCATTCGAAGAACAATGCCTACTTCCCCC
>VYXF01006607.1:499829-614439 GCA_013397295.1 Polioptila caerulea | reverse complement strand
CTTTTTTTTTTTCTTTTTTTTTTCCCTTTCTAATCCCTTTCATTGTTTCTGGTGACAATCCTTTAGAAATGTTGTAATGCTTTACTTTATCATAGGTCATCTCATTAACTTTTTCTTCTTTGCTTCAGATGACAATAGTGAAAAGGTTAATGACCAGGCAAAGCTAATAGTGGGAATTGTGGTCGGTCTTCTACTGGTTGCTCTGATTGCAGGTGTTGTCTACTGGCTCTATGTGAAGAAATCAAAGTAAGATTTTTTTGAAAACTTTTACCTAAGCTGGAAAAAGAACAGTGATAAGCAGAGATGTATGTTTGCCTGTTTTCCTTCCTCTACAGCATTCCAGTTTTGTGGAGTGGGGAAAAACTGTTACAGTAGGTGCACTTGATAGTGAAAGGAAACTTGGCACCTCTGATTGGCTTGTCCTAAAGCTTAGTGGGACTCATCTCCTGGAGCTGGGGAATCTTAGGATTTTCATAGATCATAGCAGTAATGAGGTCCTGTTTCTTGACAGCCAAGTCTGTGCTGACTCTTGCATTTAAATATAGTACTGAATTGTGGAACCTGATGTGTGGAAGTCTGTGTGGCTGTACTGGTGCTAGAAACTGCCTTCATTTAGAAATTGGCTAGTTTGTTTCCTTTAAAAATGGAATTACATACGGAAAAAGACTCAACCATCTCAGGAAGAGGAGAGTTCCTTCATTGTTTTGTTCACGGGTACTTTGAGATTTCCAAAATAAA
Source organism: Polioptila caerulea (assembly GCA_013397295.1). Taxonomy (NCBI): domain Eukaryota; kingdom Metazoa; phylum Chordata; class Aves; order Passeriformes; family Certhiidae; genus Polioptila; species Polioptila caerulea. The sequence continues at coordinate 613,701 of VYXF01006607.1, read as the reverse complement.
ATTGGTAAAAATAGAGCTTCTGTTGCTGAAAACTCTTGGAGCTCTCATCCCAATCCGGGTTTTAGCCATCATAGACATAGAATGGCATTTTCCAGTAAGGCCTGCCTGCTTTCAAGTTTCTTCCTTGTCACGGAGGCTCACTTCAGAAAATAAATGGAAAGGTGTCAAGAAGTGACCATGTTGCTCCATCCTTTTGAAGCTGGCTATTACTGTGTGCCCCATTCGGTCTTACTCCCATACCTGTCTCCAGGGAGAGCTGAGGGCAGGCAGAAGCAGTCTTGCTTTCTGACAGCTCTTACAGCTGCTTCTGAGCAGGGGAGGTTAAGTGGCTGTGCATAACATGCTCCAATCAGTACAGGTGTAAAAGCAGGCTTGAAGTTCAATTAGTTTTAGTATGATCTTCCATTAAAATTGTATCAAGTGAAAATCTAAAATGTGTCAGTGGGATTTTACTATGAACAAATGTGTTTTCACTGATGTGAAAGTACAACAAGGAATTCTCCATCTGCTAAGAAATGCTCCTTTTTTTGAATAATGCATGAAGACTGGCTCAACTATAACTGATCAGGTTTTTGAAGTTTTTCAAATATAGAATTGTTATAAATTACACATGCAGAGAACCACACTCAGATACTATAAACTTTTTTTGTTGGGTTTTTTTTCCAAAGTTTATGCTTTTTTTTTTTTGGTAAAAAAATAAAAGTAACAACATAGTGCGCTTCCTCCCACACTTTGCTACTGTTGCAATAATGTCTAGGTTATTCCTTTTCTAATGTGTGAATGTGGAGTCATGAAACTGTGGTACACTGCTTTGGGTTTCTTTGAATGAAATGGTTTGAGTATAACAAAGACAGAGAAAGTAAAATATCTCTTATTGCACCATTAAGTACTGTGGGGAGAGCTGACAGGAATTGTAGAATATAGCATGAGATGAATTTATGAATCACAACAATTTTTTTCTGCTTCAGAGATGGGACATAGCATAATCTAAATGGACACCACTTCTTTTCGTCATGCTCAGCTTCTCTTCCTAAAGCTTAGAGGAAAAATTAGAGTTGGAATTGATTAGACAGGTTCACTGGAAACAAAAATGCCTTTATAGTTAAATAATAGTCTCTGTATTTGACACAGGGTTGCTGGCTTCTAAACCCCTTAATTGATGTATTATCATTGACAATCTCCTGTTTGCTGTATATTTTTTAATTGATCTGTTGTTATCCTCCCTACTTTCTGCACACCACACTTGCAGGAGCAAGCAGAATGTCAGTACCTATTCTAACTAAGTTTTCATTATGAATCATAGCCTAGAAATCAAAGTAGACTTTGCAAAAAGCAGCTTACACCTCTGGACACAACCCCCCTATCTCCATCCAGGCCAGCAGGTAGAAGTTATTTTTTGAACCCACCCTTGACCAGTAACTCACCTAATCTCTATCCCCAAAGTGACGCCAAAGGAAAGTCTGAGAAGGCAGCAGCACAGAACTTTCCAAGTCTGCCGAGGCAAGAAAAACATTACTTTTTTTGTTATTGGTGTTGTGGTTTGTATAATCTTCTATTGTCTTGTCATCCACACTGAGTAGGAATTATGCTTGTAGTTTTGGAATATATTCACAATAAATCACTTGTACAGTTACTCATTGCCTCAGCTCCACTTGATGGAAAAGCTGATTATTGCCACATATTCTTTTCGGTGTGAATATTATCCCATAAATCAGAGACTCATCTGTATTCCACATCCTGCAACCAGCCTCCTCTTGAATAGAGTTGAGGCTACCTACCCCAGCATGCTTTGTTTCTCCTCCATCTGAGCAGAAGGCCAAACACTTGTTCTCTGGAGGCTTCTTTTTCCAGAAAGGTGTTGTAAACTAATATGCACTGAACAGAATATAACTCAGCACTTCAGAATCTTTCTAAAATTTTCGTGTCAGGCCTCAGTTGAGAGATTACAGGACACCCATGTTAGCTAAATAATTTCATATGTGAAATTTTCACCTTGCCAGAAACAGTTGAGGGTACAGCAGAAATTAAAGATTCAGAAAGGAAATAGTGCAGTCAGCACCCTGTCCCCTGCTCTCTAGTCGTGGAAGTTTGCATGTAGTTGGATCTTGGCCCCATTTTTGTCCCTGGAGTTTGGAGGTGCCAAAATCTCAAGAAACATGAGGCTAAATCAAGATTGAAGTGGTTCAACATCCAGTGAAGGAAACTTCAGCTGGGCCAGCTGAATAGCTGCAGCAGTCTAAAGCTGGTCACACTCAGAGCACATCAAACCCTTGAAATATTTCTTAGGTCACAGTAATGACAAAGGTTACTGGCATCTCTGAGACTGAGCACTTGAAGCATAACAATACTGCTTTTCTGATACTTTAGAGCAAACAAGCATATGAGACAGATGGGGTGGGCCAAATATGTAAGAAACGCACTATGTTTTCAACAAGACTCAGCATTTGTATTGGTTTTCACTCAGTTTCCTTTCAGAGAAAAGACACAGTTACCAAACATCTCTGAAAGTGTCAGCTTGTGACAGAAATTAAAAACAGTCACCCATTTCAGGATGACTGGAGTATTTTTCTTATGTCTCTGTGGTTTTTCCTACTGATGGACATTTGAAAATAATTGGAAGAAGTGGAAGGCAAGCTTGGAGTAAATAAGGAGGTTGCAGCTAGTCCAGATTGGGATGTATGAAATCATTAGCTCCTAGAAAATCATCTGCAATAGTGCAGTTAAGTGTAGCTTTAATGAAATTCATGGCTCTTACTTCAGCACCCAGAACTACACAGATGTGTATCATTTTACCTGTCATTATCACAAGGTTGAGTAACAAGGACAAACAGCACTGCATACTTTTTCCTTAAATAGTGTTGAGGGCAAGGCCTAGACTTGCAAGATTAAAAGAAAACAGAAATTATAACCCTACAGCACTTTTTGGGTCACCTATATGTAGTCTGTATTTACACTACAGCAAGCAAAACAATTATCATGCAAAATGGTCTTCATATTACAAGCAATGCTATGAACAGTACCTGAACAAGATCCATGAAAATAGTGGCCCCACAGCACATGCAGTCCTAAGAATGCCAAAAATCTCACTTTGGTACGACTTACGGAGAGATTTTGATTAGGATTCCCTGAGGATAATTATTTTCCTGAAGAGCAAGCATAGATAAATATTAAATATGAGTTGTAATTTTAGCAAGAGCTCAGAACGATCCATGATTTACAAATTAATTTAAAGGGGAAAAAAAAAAGGGTTGAGTGAGTAAACTCATATTTATACAACCAACTTCTCATTCTTCAGAACAACAGCATACAAAGGTATGGGCTTTTTTTTGTGAAGCTGAAGATAATGACAGTGTGAGAGTGCTCCAGGTCTGGGCAAAGTGGGCTGTCTTTTGGGTAAATCCTTGGGAATATTTCTGTTCATTCAGACTCCGTTGCCCAGCTACTCAGATATGAAGAAGTTCATCTTGAGTTGCAAATGGAGCAAGCTGGCAGGAGTTAATGCACAAAAAAAGTAAGGAACAACTGTTGTTGAATGTTAAGCTGGAAAAGGACCATTTGTCCTGTGCCTGAAGTCACCTCAGGAAGCAATGGAACCTGTGTTTGGAGACATTTCTGTAACAAACCCAAGCCACATCTGGGGATTGGTGCCGTGCCAGGGGCGGCTGTTCCTCTGCTGTTGGCAGAGCTCTGCCTGGGGACCACACCTCCTTGCCTGTCTCTCTTAATGACACTATTTAGGTAGCACTAAAAAAGGCAGCAGCATTGTTTGTGCTGAGGTGGTGAATCTGCCTAGATAATGGTATTTGGGGAACAAAAAAACTAGGTCAGCAGGATCACTGAACCATCATAAATAAACGGCTGCATTTCAGTCTCAGGCACTGAGAATCGAAATCCATCTGATTGTCAGACATGAAAAACTGCTGCTGCTCTCATTTCAAGCAAGTGGTTTGTAACATCATCCAAAAGAGTTCTGGAGCACCTGCCTCTTTCAAAGTTAGTGTTGCCCTTTAAGTCTCTCATTTTGGCCCTGTGTGGCTTTAGGAAAATAAAGGTGACATTTAGTTTGACTGAAAGTAGAACTAAAATAGATTACTTTAAAAATGAAAACCTGATTGCGTTGCAGAATCTCCTGACATTAGTCATTGAATACTTTTAATCTAATGAAAGACCAGGCAGTTCCCTCTGCTGTTAAGTGTCAGGTCATATGAGATTCGGTCTGATTTGGGCACTGTAAAACTGGTGACAAGAGGCCAAAAAAAAGGATCCCAGTGAGCCATGCCAGTAGTCTGTCCAATCTCCAAGAGCAGACTGTAGCAGATACACAGGGACAGATGTGCATGATGCTGCTTTCTCATATCCAGCTCACTTCAGCTCAGGTAATGGCCTGCATCCAGATTCTTTCAGCTTTTCGTCTCTTCCCCTATTGTCTCCAATTTTGTGAGACTTACTTATGGAAAAGTCTCACTAGCCACATGACAAGCCAAATTATATGCTCAACCTAAACCAAACATGCTTTAAATTTAAATTATAAACTTCTTTAATTTTCAAGGGATTTTTTGAGGGATTGTTTCTTTTTTGTTAGGATTAAAGGTTTGTGAAAGGTTATTAAGCTCACAGAAGGTCAGTCTCTATCAGAGCATTGAATTTCTTCTTCATTGTATCTCACATCCTTTCCTTTTATTCATGTCACATGTCTCAGGTTTTGAATACCAGAAAAAATAGACTGTTGCTGCACAATAGAAATTTACCACTGTAGAACAAGTTACTTTGTAATACTATCTCAGCACTTTTAAAATTAAATTACCCTGTAATAAAGAGGAGCTCAGATCTTTGCAGTAAATGGGTTTTCAGCATGACTTCATGTCATGCTGACAGGAAGTCACAAAAATACAGCAAAGGTACCCTAAACCAATAGCAAAAGGTACATGCAGCTTTAAAACGTTAAAACTTATGGCCCCTCAGGAAGTAACTTCCTCTAAAATGGAGAAGATTGGTCCCTTTGGTCCCTTTCAGTGTAGCCTGTGGGATTTGGGATCCAGAATCCCATGCTCCCCGCCACTCCACCTCTGGCTGGAGAGCAGCATTTCAGCAGCACTCCTAGAGGTGGGCAGGGGTCAGGTGCATTTGCACTGCCTCAGGAGCTCTTCAGAGACAGAGACCAAGCCTTGCTGCCTCAGCAGCACTGCTCAGGGTGCCTAGCCCAGGGCACACAGAGTGCAGCCCCTCTCCAGCCTTTGCTCAGATGGAGGATGTGCACAGGATGCCCCACCAGCAGAAGTCCCGCCCGGGGGCCCGGAGGTGCGTTCCTGCATGTTGCCAGTGTGCCAAGTCACACAGCCTAACCTGTGTCCTCATGCATCTCGCGAGTCAGCCTCACTCCAGGTCTTTACCCTGAAGCAAGGGTGAGCATATGCATCAATCTGTCAGCAGACCGTAGGGGAAACAAATTATCTGGAGAGGAAACACGGATACAATAATCTGCTTTGACACAAGGGATTTACTTTGTCCCACTCAAACACGTTTGCCCATTTACATTTTAAAAATTGGGGTCTTCAAAATGTTATCACAGCACTGCAGGAATCTTTCACCTTGGCAGACAGTGAGGCTTCTCACAGATTAAGTGAATGGCATAGTGGTTTTATTGTGCTAAGATAACTAAGCACTTAACTCATTAATTCATCACCACTACTTGCATTAAGGAAGACCTGCTATTTAAACGAGGCATACCTCTTTCCCCCCCCCTCAAACATTTACACAATCTCATCTTTACCCAAAGCTTGTCAGTCATAGCTAACACAGACCTACAAGCCAGAGTGTGGGGTTTTTTTCAGTGTTGCCAGAATGTTCATGAATTTCTTCACATTTAAAGAGCTCTGAAAGTCACTTACTGCAAGTACACAAAAGATTGCTGTGTTGATCAAGATATCTCAGCCACGCTTGTAACGTTTTAGTACGCCTTAAAGCAGACTCGTGTTCATTGAAACAAGCTGCACAATTACTTTGTCAAGAAACATGGATCTCCACAACTGGTTTAACCTTTCTAAATGCCTGCTAGCTCAGAAGAATTCTGAATTCCTCAAGAGGTAGATCAAACACACAAAGCCCTGCTGCAATACTTCCTCTGGTACTCACAGCAGTGGGGAATCTGGTGTCACTGGCCTATTTACAGACATATGCAAACCTGTTGCTCTGCTCAGAACAGAACTGTCAACATTTTCTGTTCACTGTGAGGGGAGGAGGCATCAATATGAGTATGAAACAAAATGCTGTACACATGCAAAAATGACCTTCCTTTATGTTATAGGACAGCATCAAAACATGTAGACAAAGATCTTGGAAATATAGAAGAAAACAAAAAACTGGAGGAAAACAATCATAAATCTGAAACTTAAGAGAAAATGTGTCAGTCATCATTCCAGGTAAGTGTTTCATATTACAGCATTCAAATCTCTTTGTCCACCATTGCTCTCCCGTGATCAAAGCTCTAGCTTGGTCTGGTTCTCACCTTCCAGAGGCGAGGCAGTGGGGTTATTTTGTGGTGTAGTTTTAGGACAGACAGACTCAAGCTTTTGGTCAGTTAAGAATTCAGGGCTGCACATGCAAAGATAAAAAGAAACCTGACATTCAGATGAACTTAATATTTGGGGTTTTTTTAAAGCATGTACTTGAGGAAATGAAAATAGAAATTTGTATAACATACCACTGTGGTACAGGTATGTGTGTATCTGTGTGTTTATATGAAGAGTATGCTTAGGTAGAGTTTAGAAGGTTTCGAGTTATGGCTTGAAATGTTTACAGGAACTTCTTCCTTTACTGGAAACAGCAGTTACCAAGTCCTTGGTCACTTTTTTCATCATTAATTCAAAGGTCATAAAACTTCCTTTCCTTAGAATTAAACACTTCTCTTAGTCTAGATTCTGTGATCAGTTTTATCCTGGAGAGAGACACTGTGTATTATTACATTAGTAACAAGTCTGAAAGTTTCCCCTGCTGGGATCTCTATGAAGTAAACTGTTTACAAATGATCTGGCAGATGCTGAAGTTCTGTTGGGAATTGCAGGAACACTTGCAGAGCACCAAGAGCACCACCCTGTGCTCACACATACTTACACCACTGCTGCACCTCCCCTCCTAGTACCCAAAGGAGGGGGCGAGATCATTTTTCTGGCCGGTTTATGCCATTTACAATTAACCCTGTGATAATAAAAGAGCTGGAAACAAGCTAACCACAGAAAGGTTTGTTGAGTTGGTCATCAACTATTCTTAAAAATGAGAGTATTACATGTTCAGGGGTGCTTGCATTGTAAGCTCCTCCATAGGAAAGCCATAGACAACCCTGATTTTCAGTGATCTTAAGTAAATAGCACTGATACCTTCATGAGGTAGCAGGGGCTTAAAGCATATGGAATTATGTGGATTTATGATATTTCATATTTACAAAGCAAGGTTTCTTATTTAAATGAATGCAACTGTCAATAATTTCAATATGTCAGTATTGTCTGAAATTTTCAAATACAAACCATTCTAAATATTTAGAATTTATTGGATTATATAGAGTAATTATGTAGTATATAAAGAGATGCAGCATTGCTGTAGGCACTTTACCAGCAATATCACTGTTTTACTAGTTTGGAAAAGGGAATTGGGAATACCAAAATTGTGTCCTAGGAAGGAGTTAAAGGTAGAAAACAAGTCAATTTGGATTTTGGAAAAAGTTGCAGTATAAACATTTTGTGTGCCTTTGTTGCAATCTCTTACTCTGTATACCTTCAGATCAGTAGATCTGCATAAATGAAATTACCATAAATCCATTACTTACCAGATAAACTTACTAGATTTACCAGGAACAATATTGCAACAGTGATTCTTGTCTTGAAAGAAAGGGCTTACATCATTGAGCTGCAGAAGAAAGTACTGTTCATGTAGCTGTTTATTTAAAGCTTCAATACTGAGTAGTTATGATGGTTAACATATTTTTAAATATTTGACTGGCTTTATCTTTTGTATTTTCAGAGAATACATATAGACCAATTGAAGCATGAACGTGGATTGTATTTAAACATATACAAAGAAGTGACAGCTATTCATGGTTCAAGTATTAAGCAGATCATACTACCAGGTTTTCAAAGGATTTTAGACACAATTATCTCAAGCTAAAAGAAACCCCACAAACTAATTTTGGCAACAGCCATGATAATAGGTCACCATGTTGTGTTCTGTTTGAAATATTTTTTTGTAAATGTCTGCACTGAGGATTTCTTTTTGTTTGCCTTTATGTAAATTTTTTACGTAGCTATTTTTATACACTGTAAGGCTTTGTTCTGGGAGTTGCTGTTAATCTGATGTATAGTGTAATGGTTTTATTTCAATTGTTTTTATGACACCCTTTGAGCAGGTACATGTCTGATTCTGGTTGTTATCAGTGAAGCCTCTGCTTTGTAGCAAGTACCTGGAGCGTAAGATTGTCTTAAAGGAAAATCTCAAACTCCTTTTTCATTCTTTGAAATCATGGTAAAGCAGAAGGGTGACAGCTGTGACAAGAATGAACTAAATTGTTAATGAAAGTTAACATTTAAAAAACCATGCAAAGCTAAACAAGCTGGAAAGGGAATAAAGAGTTTCCCTGAAGAAGTCTGGGTATTGAGTAAGGAACACTATGAAAAAGTCTTAGCCTACATACAGCTGGTGGCTAAAAAATCCTTTTCTTCTAGAGCAAGACGTGCATTTTATTGATGGTTATCAGTCGTCTTTCATGTTAGCATTAGGATCAGGAACTGGAATTCTGGATTAATTTTGATTCCTTTATGTTATTCGCTGCCTTAAAGTACTGTACTTTTTCTTCTTTTCAGAGAGATACCAGTCAGAATTGGAAACTTTTTTAAAAAGTAGTCATATCAAAGCTGCATTTTTTCCCACAAAAATAGAATATATATATATATATATTTTGTGTGTTTTTGTTAACTATGCTACAGATATTGAATGCACCTTGAGATAATTTTAGTGTTTTTAACTGGTACCTAATTTATCAAACAGTACATATAATTGTAACAATGAAATGTCTATGTATCTTTAATTACATTCAAGTTTGTAACTTTATAAACATGTTTTTTGCTTGAGGGAATTTTTAGAATGGTACTTGATAAGAAAAGGTTTTAGGGTGAATGGCCAATAGAAAGTTGTACTTAAGAGAGATAAGTTTCATCTTATCAGGAAGGTTAGTTTCTAGCAGAAGGTAACAGGCAGCTTTGATGGAGAGGAACAGTAGAAGTAAGAAGAACATCAGGTTTCCATTTACAAATATCCAGGGAAAAAGTAAGTTTTTATAGACTGGTAGGCAAAAATAAATAAATAAATAAATAAATAAAAGAAAAATATGTACGTTAGGAAATGTATTTTGCCACTTTTGCATTATTTAGGGGGCAGAAAACACTGTTACTTGTAAATTTGTAAAATGTTAAATGTCTGGGCAGTAGTGACTGATGTCTTAATAAAAGCTTCCTGTAGTGCATTGGCATGGATTAAATACATAAGATGTCCTATAAACTCTATGCTGTATAAAATGTTAGAGGGAAATCCTGTTATATGCCTCTAAACTTTAATTTGTTACTGTTTTATTTGGCAAAAAGAAAAAAAAATTATAATCTTGGTCAATATTTAAACCAAAGTAAAATGGGGGAAAAAACCAAAGTAATTTGTTTTGCATGGCTAAGCCATTCTGTTATCTCTGTAAATATTGTGATTTTTTTCTTTTTAGAATTTTGTTAAAAAAATTCTAAAATTTTTAAACACTTGTTTTTCCAAAATAAAACATGAACACACAAAAAAAGTTACTTTATATATAAATATATCTTTTTCTTTTGGTGCAAGAACACTGCCAAGCGATACGTGTTTTTTAAAAGAATAAACAAATTCAGTGGGCATGACACTGAACAGGAAAAGTTGTACCTGAGTCCTGTGAAGGAGTGTGCATCTATCACCTCTCTTTGTTTATAACACTACAAATAATGCTTAAGTACAGAGAGGAATCTTCCAAAGATAGGGAAAACTCCAAAGGGAAAGCATAGGGAAGGGCTGAAAATTTTCATACCACTGTCAGGGGAATACAGGGCAAACGAGAAGAAAAAAAAGTCCTTCAACTTTTACAGCTACAGAAAAAGGAATATAAACAACTCCTGGGATTTTGCTTTTTGCAATTTTGGGATTCTGCTTGATCTTCTATGCACTTTAAATTGTCAGTCCGAGGAGCTGGGTTTTTCACTGCTCCGAGTTCACTATAGGCAAGTTTCAAGAACCAAGAGTGCAAAAGAATTAATGTTTCTATCCATGCCTAAACAACAATAAAACTGAAGTATATCTTCACTGGCTTGTGTGAAATCTCAGTTTACAAGAACACGTGTGAGCCCGAGGGAAGGTGCTTACACAGAGCTCGAGCTGCTGCTGCTGCTGCCTCTGGTCCTGCAAGTAGAGTCTGGCTGGCAGGAAAAGTCATGGCGTGATGGGTGTGGGTTTGTGGAGCTTCTCCTGGCCCACAGCTTCTCCTGGGGACCACAAGCACCTGCTCAGAGAAAAGCACAAACTGGTGCACAAAGCCTTGCTAAAGTTCACCAGGCAGGTCCCTGCTTGTGACCTGGACAAATAATTACCCCAGCAGTGAATTTGGGGGGTGGGGGGTGGCTGTTCAAATCTTGAGTGAGGATGTCACAAGAGTTCAACCTCAGTTTACTGCACACAGGAAGAAAAACGAATCCCTGCTCACAAATGGTTTAAAAGCATGACAGGAGGCAGTGGAGGAGAGCCCATCCTCTTGCTTTACTGTCAGGAAATAATGTAATTAGTGGTGTCTGTTCATGGCTGTGCAGGAGACTGCCACTGAGCTTGGAAGAAACCAGTGGGTTTCACTGCATGCTGCAAAGGGAATATCCAGCAAAAATACCCGTGGGCTTCCCAAGCAACTCTGAGAATCTTCTGAAGCAAAAATATCAAAGCTCTAGCTGTGCTGCAGAGGAAATGAGCCACAGAAATGTGAGAATGGTGTGGCCACAAGGTGAGGCTTTCTGGAAAGAAGGGGAAAAAGAAAGTACTTGGTGTCAGCACTATAAAAAGAAGCATCAGGAACCGTTTTGTACTGGTTCTGAGTACTACAGACCAGCCTCTCCTTGAGGGCTTTGCTGCCCCTGCAGCTGCTGTGCTGTGCAGCCAGCCAGAGCCCCAGCAAGGGTCAATGCTGACCCGGCTGCTGGCCAGGGAATAAAACCATCCACACCTCATTGTCTGGGTATTTTCCAGGATTTGCCAGCATCAACCCAGATGGTTTAGGCAATATGTTACTTTTCCTGGACACAGAGTTTTCATCCTGTCATGTTTTGGAAAAAAATACACAAATAACTCTAAATTCTATATTGGTTATTATTTGAACATTACAAGATACTCATGTGAGCTTTATCCACATTGGTATCAGCCCACAAATACATACAAAGAATGAATAAATCTAAATTCGTTGTCTTTTTTTAATGATAATTTTTGTCAGGGAACATCTGATATTCACCTAATAACCTCAGCTGCTGGCTGTTGCAGTGAAATCTGATTTACTTGTAGTGCCACATGTAGCTGGATACCTTCCTGTTGTCTTCATATTTAGACAGCCATATGTCTGTAATTATCTCAGCTAAGATTAAGCCATGACATATGAAATGAGATCATGACCTCCTGTGTCAACCACATCTGTGCAAATGTTTTCTGGGTTTCCTTTTGACAAGAATGCATCTGCATTCAGATTTCTGTTTCCAAGAATTGCCCAATACAGCATTTTCATGCAGGTTTCTCCTCCAGGCAGAAGGAGCCAGAGGAACAGAGGAGGTACATAACTTCCAGTTTTGTCTTTCCAACCCCTGAAGGGCTCCCAAGCTCTTCTGGAAAAGGATAACATCCTCAAGCTGGCATAATTCAGTGCGGCGCAAGGCTCACTTCAACCCTCTCTCCCGCTATCTCTCAGTTCCAGGGAGGGAGGGCATTGTAAGAAGGGAGGCAGGCAGGCAGCAAACAAACCAAGCAGCTAACCCTGCACATACACCCCTTGCCTTTGTACACTTCATGTGTAATGCAGCTCACACATTCAGTAAAGATTTGCTGCATTTCAAGTTATTAGAGAATCAGAAACTAAGCCTATTACTTATTATCAAATTATGTCAAAGCCAATTTCTAAAATAAGACTAACTCCATCCACCCAGCCCTCACAAGTCTAAAAATGTCTTGTAATTCATACATTCTTCTCATTTACATTCTAAATAGAGACATTTATTCTGATAGTAGCAAGGCATTCACTTTGATGTAGTAATAAATTTCAGCTTGAAAAGGTAGAGCCTGACAAATTATTAGGAAATTTTATTTCTTAGTGAGAAAATAGTGATGTACCTCTGTCATCACTCACCCTCCCCTGTTTCCCCCACAGATGTTTTGCCTCTTCTCATGCTCCACCTGGTGTAAAAGCCAAGGCCTCTATCAGAGTCTGTTCCCTGTGCTCATTGCCGCATCTTCTGCTCAGGACCAATTGATTCTCTGCTGTCCCCACCATCAGTTTTTCATTTGCAGGACACCCAGTAAATACCAACAATTTAACATGCCTATAGACATGAAATAGACTGTGAAACAGGAAAAAAGGTAGAAACATACCAAGCTTCCTGTGCTTGGCCTTCTATGTGTTTGCCTCCATTGTTCTGGAGTCCCCTGGAGTTTCCCTATTTTGAGAAAATTGCACAAAAATCTAACCCACACTCCAAAGGCTCAACTGTAATACCATAACATATATCCATGCACACCAGTGCCTTTTTTCTCGTCTCTTTTCCTGAGGACAATNAGCTGCTGCTGCCTCTGGTCCTGCAAGTAGAGTCTGGCTGGCAGGAAAAGTCATGGCGTGATGGGTGTGGGTTTGTGGAGCTTCTCCTGGCCCACAGCTTCTCCTGGGGACCACAAGCACCTGCTCAGAGAAAAGCACAAACTGGTGCACAAAGCCTTGCTAAAGTTCACCAGGCAGGTCCCTGCTTGTGACCTGGACAAATAATTACCCCAGCAGTGAATTTGGGGGGTGGGGGGTGGCTGTTCAAATCTTGAGTGAGGATGTCACAAGAGTTCAACCTCAGTTTACTGCACACAGGAAGAAAAATGAATCCCTGCTCACAAATGGTTTAAAAGCATGACAGGAGGCAGTGGAGGAGAGCCCATCCTCTTGCTTTACTGTCAGGAAATAATGTAATTAGTGGTGTCTGTTCATGGCTGTGCAGGAGACTGCCACTGAGCTTGGAAGAAACCAGTGGGTTTCACTGCATGCTGCAAAGGGAATATCCAGCAAAAATACCCGTGGGCTTCCCAAGCAACTCTGAGAATCTTCTGAAGCAAAAATATCAAAGCTCTAGCTGTGCTGCAGAGGAAATGAGCCACAGAAATGTGAGAATGGTGTGGCCACAAGGTGAGGCTTTCTGGAAAGAAGGGGAAAAAGAAAGTACTTGGTGTCAGCACTATAAAAAGAAGCATCAGGAACCGTTTTGTACTGGTTCTGAGTACTACAGACCAGCCTCTCCTTGAGGGCTTGCTGCCCCTGCAGCTGCTGTGCTGTGCAGCCAGCCAGAGCCCCAGCAAGGGTCAATGCTGACCCGGCTGCTGGCCAGGGAATAAAACCATCCACACCTCATTGTCTGGGTATTTTCCAGGATTTGCCAGCATCAACCCAGATGGTTTAGGCAATATGTTACTTTTCCTGGACACAGAGTTTTCATCCTGTCATGTTTTGGAAAAAAATACACAAATAACTCTAAATTCTATATTGGTTATTATTTGAACATTACAAGATACTCATGTGAGCTTTATCCACATTGGTATCAGCCCACAAATACATACAAAGAATGAATAAATCTAAATTCGTTGTCTTTTTTTAATGATAATTTTTGTCAGGGAACATCTGATATTCACCTAATAACCTCAGCTGCTGGCTGTTGCAGTGAAATCTGATTTACTTGTAGTGCCACATGTAGCTGGATACCTTCCTGTTGTCTTCATATTTAGACAGCCATATGTCTGTAATTATCTCAGCTAAGATTAAGCCATGACATATGAAATGAGATCATGACCTCCTGTGTCAACCACATCTGTGCAAATGTTTTCTGGGTTTCCTTTTGACAAGAATGCATCTGCATTCAGATTTCTGTTTCCAAGAATTGCCCAATACAGCATTTTCATGCAGGTTTCTCCTCCAGGCAGAAGGAGCCAGAGGAACAGAGGAGGTACATAACTTCCAGTTTTGTCTTTCCAACCCCTGAAGGGCTCCCAAGCTCTTCTGGAAAAGGATAACATCCTCAAGCTGGCATAATTCAGTGCAGAGCAAGGCTCACTTCAACCCTCTCTCCCGCTATCTCTCAATTCCAGGGAGGGAGGGCATTGTAAGAAGGGAGGCAGGCAGGCAGCAAACAAACCAAGCAGCTAACCCTGCACATACACCCCTTGCCTTTGTACACTTCATGTGTAATGCAGCTCACACATTCAGTAAAGATTTGCTGCATTTCAAGTTATTAGAGAATCAGAAACTAAGCCTATTACTTATTATCAAATTATGTCAAAGCCAATTTCTAAAATAAGACTAACTCCATCCACCCAGCCCTCACAAGTCTAAAAATGTCTTGTAATTCATACATTCTTCTCATTTACATTCTAAATAGAGACATTTATTCTGATAGTAGCAATTTGTGTCCAGTTTTGGGCCCCTCAGTTTGGGAAGGACATTGAGACACTGGAGTGCATCCAGAGGAGGGCAGCGAGGCTGGTGAGGGGCTGGGAACACAAACCCTGTGAGGAACGACTGAGGGAGCTGGGGGTGTTTAGCCTGGAGAAAAGAAGACTCAGAGGTGACCTTATCACTCTCTACAATGCCCTGAAAGGAGGCTGAAGTCAGGTGGGGGTTGGTCTCTTTCTCCAGGCAGCAACTGGCAGAACGAGAGCACACAGTCTCAAACTGCACCAAGGGAAATATAGGCTGGATATTAGGAAAAAGTTTTTCACAAAAAGAATGATAAAATACTGGAATGGTCTGCCTGGGGAGGTGGTGGAGTCACCATCCCTGGATGTATTTAAAAAAGACTGGATATGGCACTTGGTGCTATTGTTTAGTTGGGGTATTAGGGCAGGGTTGAACTCAATGATCTTGAAGGTCTCTTCCAACCTAGTCATCCTGTGCAATTCTATGTGTGTCACTCATAGCATTAGAAATAATGTTAAATAAATACCATTAGGTACTGGAATGCCAGCACAAGTCTTGGGTTTAAGAATGTGATCTTTTTTCCTATATTCAGTCCATGTAGTTGTGATGCAAGGATTTTATTGCATGAGACCCAGCCGTGGACTCGAGAGAGCAGAGGAAAGGAAGTAACATCCTATTGCTCTAAAAAGTAACAAATTAAATCATATTTAAATATAGTGACTTCCACCCATTTAGTTTACAAAGTAAAAAGGAGTCCTGCTTTCAACACAAACCTATGTTCAATTTCTCTCCGATATATTCCACAATATAATAATAGAATAATTATAGAATTATATAGAATATAGTAGTAGAGCAATAATTATGTAGTAAGCTATATAACAAAGCTTATCTTAAAAGAGACCAACTACAAATCCAGAACAATGCTTCCCTGAGATTCAATTCACATCATCCTAATCCAATTCTCCCCCCTGCCCCTTGAGGTTCTCACCAGAGCAGTTAAGTGACTGAATGGGCACATCTCTGATGTCAGTTTGTTTTCTGCAGGGCTAGAAAGCAACTACAAATTCAGGTTGTGTTGTAAGTGCTCAATAATGTCTACACATTTGATCAAGAGTTTTCATTAATATCGGTATCTGTCACAAGAAGAGCTATTCTAGCATGGACAACAGAATACATTTAAAAGGAGGAACATATAATTGAATCTAAATTCAGGAAATGAAATGAATCAAAGACTCAAATAAAACCCTCATATAGGCAAAATATTTTCACAAATTCGATTTTGTTCATGTTGATATAAAAGCTTTCTCTGGTTTTATTACTCCAAATAAAGAAAGATAACACTCATTTCCATGAATTTCGGGAAGTGAACACACACAACAACTACAACTGGCCAAAGTGAGTGCATTTACTTAACAGAAAGAAACAGGATATGGAAATAATCTCAGACAGACTTTCTGATAAAATTAAAGCTAGCAAGATTAGAAGTGTGTGGAATACTCAGGCTTTTGTCTCTTGTCAAGTGTAGTATCTATTCTAAGTGCAATGTCTTTCTACCCCCACTCGCTGTACTTTAAATAATCCACTGTGCAGTGCAGTCCAGGTTTGCTGTTTCTCTTCTGCACAGCACTGCCTCCCAGATTTTCCTAATTCAAACCACATCAGGAACAACAGTGGAAAAGCAGTTTTTTCACTGAAATGTTTACACATATTCGAGGCAGGGATAAGAATTACAAGTTTGGGAGCAAAAGTCATTAGTAGTCAGAAGCCCTTGAGAAAGTTGTATTTGTGGACCAACTCCTCTCGTTCTGCCTTTGACTGAAAAATCAATTGTTTGGTCCTTCAGAAAGGGGTGTGGGAGAGAAGGGAAGAGCGAAACCACCAGTGAATAGGAGCATAACTCACTAAAAGTTACCTTAAATGAAAGCTAAATACTTTTCCAAGTGCAAATCTTCAAAAAAAAATATAAAAAGGTAATAAAAGAATCTGAGGTGAGAAAGTTACTGTGGTCAGCAGCATCCTCCAAGGATGCAGCCCTTAGGCGGGAGCACTGCTCCATCCTGATGCTCTCTCTACTGCTCTCCCTGGAGCACTAATTCAAACACTTCCTCTCTCCTCATTGTGTACATGTTTCTCTGCACTTACATGAGCTAAAAGGTGCTAATAGCTACTACCAAGAAGGGACCTGGGGCTCAAGGCAAAGCAATCCTTACAAAGCTGTTACTCTTAGTAGTCATCTTTAGCGCTAACAGAGGAAGCCACCAAATTTCTCCATGTCACTCCAGAGAGGCAAAAGCCTACAGCATTGGGCAGAGGTAAATTCAACAATTAGCAAATCCATCTAATTCCAGTTGCAGCAGGATGGAAACGCTGAAAGGAACTTCAACCATTACAGGAGGCGTGCAGAGGGTTGGCATTAAGCAGGTTGCATTTGCTCACGGAGTTTCAAGGAAGATCTAATGGCTGAACCAGCAGTAGCAGCTGGTGCAGGACTGGCTGAAGCACTAATCCAGTTTCACCATAGCAGCAGGTACCAAGAGAACTTTTTAAATGTCCCCATTTCTTCAATCAGTACAATTCAGCTCAGAGATGAACTGAGAGGAAAGAAAAAAAACTTCTGTGGAAATAATTAGGCTGGACTGGATGAGCATCTTCAACTGTAAGAGATAGGGTAACTAAACCCAAATAGCTCAGCTTCCTCAATACACAGAATACTGCCTTTATTATAATAATTCCACCTTCAGTGCAAACACATTTGCATAAATTTACATGAGTAAAAGCATTCAAATGCATTTCAAGGTATTATTAACTAATAGCCCTCTAAATGGTGTTTTAATGCACTCAGTTCTTTCATCCAACTAGATCTTGACACAAAACACGAGTGCAGTAAGTAATCCAGCATAAAAATGCATTACTCAGCATTCCTAATAAGTCCACTTGAAATATGAGGCACGGCCATTTGTTGCTGGCTGGGCATAGGGCAGAGACATGACCAAAGAAACAGTGATCATGGCTGTGGTTAACAGAATTCTGTGGTCACTGAATTTCTGAGGGGGAAAACAGCTTCTGCTTCCACCATCTGAAAACAATTTTGGTGTAAAGCTATCACAAATAGCACCCCCATTGTGTATTACTGATGCTCATCTACATGGGGAAAACTTAATTCTGGCTAATTCAGGAAGTTGCACATCAGGACAGAGATAGTGAGAGAGAAACTGTCAGGCAACAGGGAACTGAGAAGGGACAGATAATAAAATTACTCATAAGGCATTAGAGCTGACCCAAAATCATTAGAAAATAGTCAAAGGAAATTAAATCAGGAATGACAATTTTCTCCAGAAGAAACTAAATAATATTTCACAGGAAATAAAAAATAAAAGGTTATTCAGGAAAAACAAACAAACAAACCACCCTGTCTGCAATGGCATCTACTAAATACCCAGAGAGATTTGAAAAGCTGATTATAAAGCTCCAAACTAAAATTTGCCAACCCTCCTCTTCCGAACCAAAAATATTTACAGGGACATATGTTTGAGAGATTGGGACAGTTTTGACCAGGTAGGAACTAATGAGCTAAAAATGGGAATAAAAGAACTTTTACATTAAATACATCACCTTGAAGATTGGCAGATTACTATAGAGGACAGTCTGAGTAGAAGAGTAACCAGACTGATGTTTGACATATGTTTACAACACTTTCTTACCACTGTGTTTCATGGAGACACAGCCATGCAAGGACCAGTTTCAGAAGAATCACATGCTGTTGTCTCAGGGTCTGAATCTCCTCCTTTATATTGCAGGCTTGAGATAGAACTGATATGAACTGTAATTCTTATTGATTAATCAACATATGACTAGTAAATATTAAAACAGTTTAATTACCTAATAGACAACTCTTTCCAATTTACATTATTTGGCTTGTTATTACACACAGCTACAAAGGTACCATTTATCAATGCTAAATCCTATTAATTACACATAACTACTACTGAAATACAAGTCACCCTTCCCTCCCCACAGCATTTAACATTAAGGTGTAAGTTGTCCCTCTTGGATCTGCCCCCCCTACACCAGTCCTTTCCAAAGCAGGCTTGGCTGGCAGGTGGGCAAGTTGTCCCATGGGTTCCCTCTGGCATCCTGGTGGCCTTAGGCCAGTGGGACAGCTACACTAACATCTGTAAAAGCTCACACTCTTACTGAAAATCTGCCTTCCTCTGTTTTTAACCTGATTTTTACCTTACTTGCCATTTGTCCACTTCTGAACCTTTTTTGCTCCCCTTATACCTCCTTTCCTCTAACCTCCATTCCCCTCCCAAATTAATGTGTTTTTGATTACTGCTTCTCCACTGGTCCCAATGCTGCTGCATCTGTACCCAAATTCAGTAGGTTCAATAACAGTAATGAAGCAACCTCAGCTTTCCTAATACAGTTCCCTAACTGAGGGGGACCTGGCAAGACAAATTCCCCTGCAGCTGCCTGGTTATTTTTGGCTTATCTGCCCTCTAAGACAAATCATACCATATGGGAGCCTTGATACCACTACGTGGATCCAGTTAAGTACAAGCACTTCCCTGTCATCTGCATGAGGATGTGCATGTGACAGCAGCTTGTCACTCTGTTTCTGTTCACATCACCACCCTGCTCTCCCTTAGCTGATGGATTGCAGTGCATTGCCCTTGG
Organism: Polioptila caerulea; assembly: GCA_013397295.1. Lineage (NCBI taxonomy): Eukaryota > Metazoa > Chordata > Aves > Passeriformes > Certhiidae > Polioptila > Polioptila caerulea. Next base: position 594,281 of record VYXF01006607.1, on the reverse strand, counting down.
TGTGTCCTTCAGACAATCTACAGCTTTCCTGGAGGCACATCAGAATTCAAGACCTGGCATTCCAGCAGGACATCTGCTCCCCCTGCCTCCACGTAGGTTAACTCAAAGTGATCTGAGGGAGGACAAAATCCATAGAGGTTATGCCAAAATGAATTTGTGTAGTAGAGAGAGCTAGCCTGGCTACAACGTAGAACAGAAGTCGTCTTTATTTAAATCCATAGTGCTGAAGTTCAAAGATGTAGGAGAAACATTGCTTTGTTCCCATCCACTTGCCCCCAAAATAAAGTTGAAGAGCATTGTTAAAGACGGTGGTGATGATGGCAGCAGAGCAAAGAACTGCTTAGAGACAGCATCCAAAAAGTGTCCCCAGCACCTGAAGTGGCAAGCAGAAGCAAAGCTTGCTGCTCTGAGCTGAGAGCAATGTTCACCCTCTCACACTGCTGGTGCCTGAGGTAGAGAGTTCTCCAAAGGAGCAATTGTCCTCCTCCTGCATATCTGGGGCAGGCGAGCATTTTAGGCACAACATGAAGCACCACACTGAACTTTAATGGGGGTCTGCTGTACAAAGTTAACTTCATTAGCCACAAAGATCACGCAACCACCACAGATACCCTGAGATACCATTCTGATCCCTAATCATTCCTGACAGCAGGTGGAATTTCGTGTTGAATTAGGAGTCTGTCTTCCCTCACATCAGAGATCATTTCCTCCCAGTACAGCCTCAGTGCCTGGAGAACACGGCAGCATTAATAGGTTTCATTTCCCCCTACTGATGCTGAACAGCCTATGATTAATCACACTGTCACTGGATCCTATCCTGATGAGAAAAGTAGGCTTAGCATTATTTAGATTTCTAAATGTTAGGCATTTAGAATATGGTTTTAACAGTCGATACCCTGATTTTCTGTGACACCAGTTTGTGTGACAAAACAGCAATGGTTTAGTATGTGAAGATCTGCTGGCCATTTCCCAGAGCTGGCTGAAAGTATCCAGGCTCAATAAAAAATTACAATAAAAAATCACAATAATTATTTTCTCCTTCTAAAGTCTGTTCTCAGTAAGAACCCAAATGCCATTATCATTCCAGGTCACATCATATTGGCAGTTTCCCTTTGCACGCAATGATGCACACAAGATGTGGGTGATGTGATCTCAATCCTTCACAGTAAAAAGGGTCAATTGTCAGAATTGTTCAGAATATTTTCAGCATTGAACTGGGCTATTCTGCAAATAAAGCCTTGTACAGCACTGAATTCTGGGCCCCTCAACAGGACATCTGCCCTTCCAACTGGTCATCTCAGGGAAATGACAGCAACCTACTGGTGTTTTCCCAACATGCAAGTTTTACCTCGTTCATTAAAGACAGATTTCTCTACTCCCTTATTATCACTGTTTATTGTAACTAAATTATTTGGTAGCCTTCTGCCTGGCTGTTTACGAAGTCCCAGTGCACATGCTGAGATACTTAGCAACTGCTCAAAGCCCTGTATGCTGGTCAGAACCATATGAGGAAGTCAGACACCATAATTCTATCAACAGTCCCTTATTGAAAGCAGAACATCAGACTCAAGCTAATCTGCTCTGTTGACACAACAAGCTTCAAACTCCTGGCTTTCTCTTTCCTAATCAGAAGCCTAATCAAATTTTACTTGTTAATATGACCTGATTAATAACTGGCCCAGAAAGGAAACATTTTTCTCCCCTAGTTATTCAAGCCAGGACCCTCCTGGGCTCACTGTCTAAATCCAGACACTGGCAAGCGGTGGCACAGACCTGCCATCTTGCTTTGCTGGGCTGGGGTTTTGTCACCTCTGAAATAAAGGGTAAAACCAGCCAGGAACATGAGAAAACACCAGCAAATATCATGCTTGTGGAAAGGCAAGGGCACCTCCATAGATGGCATTCTGAGCATCTCCCCCCTCAGCCCCAATGTCTGACAGTGCTCCAGGCTTCCCCCACACGTGCCTGTCAGAAAGAGGCATGTGCTGGTCACAGCCTGCTCCTCCAACCACCCTCTGCCGGGAGACAAGCCTGTTGCTGCTTCCCCTGCATCTGGCAGCTGTTCCTGAGTGCCAGATGTGCTTCCCCCTGCTCTACTGCCTCTCCCTGCACTGAGGGGCAGATGGAGCTGCGGGGCCCTGGAGGGCAGGCAGCCCCTGGCTCTGCACAGCAGCACAGGAGCATCCTACCCTTCGGCACTGCTCGGGCTCCCAGGAGGTGGCTGGGGGCAGGGACAAGCAGGAAACCTTGCACAGAGAGGCTCTGATGGGAAGATGGGAGGGAACGCCTCATCAGACACATCTGTGAGCCAAGGGATGCAGGTGACAGAGAGCGGAGGAGGGGGAAATGCACTTCAGAAAATGGAAAGCAGGAAACGAGAGGAGAGAGATCTTAGAAAGCAAAGAGCAGACTAAACATGCAAATTCTGACTAGAAATGCAATAGAAGCTGGTGGAAGAGAAAATAACACAGGACAGCACAAGCAGCTGAGCAAACAGCAGCAAACCATCAGTGAGGCTGTGAAACAAGACTGAGAACCAATATACTGCTCTGCAAAGGTCAGACAAGGAACCATGACTCAGGAGGAGAGAAAAACCTTGCTTGGAGTCTGGGGAGATGACAGGAGATTAACATCCAAACAATTTGTCTTGTTTTGTACAACCACTAAATAAATAAATACTCTGCACTGAAAATATACACTAGATTTGTGTATGCAAGCATCATATCTTATATCACAAACATCGTAAGTTGAAACATTACAATAAAAAGAAAATGGAGAGAGAAGCATATAACAGAGAAAAAAAGAAAATTACTGACTGAATTCTACCCTGTGCTTCAATTTTCAGTGACAATCATTCAGAATGGATGAGGGGCTTTTCTGGCTCTCCTGTTGGGACACTGCTACTACTTGGAGACTGGGGAGGGAGGGAGGGGAAGGGCTTCCAACATTTCTGAAAAATGTGCACCTCTTTAGAAAAGAATGAAAAAGGGAGCAGTGACTGAAAAGTGATAAATGATAATATGCTCCCTCTACCACATAGCAGCAAAGGTAAGCTTTCAATACAAATTACTTGATTTTTTTTTTTTTTTTTACAGAGAATGAGAAATCACATGAGAAACCATGTGATGATAGATGGATGTCACCATGAATAGTTCAGGAAACAAAGTATTTTTTAAAATTCTAATTACTTCAAATCTTAGTGGCTTTAAAGGATTTGGGGGTCATTCATCAAAATTAAAGCATACTGTGATTAGAGAACCATATTAGGATGAGATACATCTTGCATTATGAGGGATATTATAATTTCCAAATTAAAGCCAACATGCAGAGAAAAATGTGATTCCTTTGAGCTTTCACTAAAATTTAGACAATTTGTAATTAATATGCATACAGGATGAGTTGTAACTTGGTGGGTCATGTGCCTTTTTAAAACCTGATAATTTTAATGCCACTTTTATTAATATGATTAATGCAAGCCAGTTTGTCTGATGAGGAGGAACAGAATCAAATCAGAGGTAGCTGTCTGCTTCATTTAAACTCGGATTTGTAGGAATACACACTGCTCCCTGGCCTGAGATATCAAATAGAAAGAGGAAAAAAAAAACTTACAGAAATGGAACCATTATTTTCTGAAGAGGATTGGAAGCTGTCACCCATTGAACAAGGCTTGGTAAACCAAACTTTGGGACATAATCGTAACTTCTACAAGATGCCAAGAAAATGGATAAGGATTTCAAAAGGAATTTCATTAAAAGGCAGTATTTTCCAGGCTGTAAAAGGGCTTTATACTGACAAACATCCTCTGAAAGTGAGCTAGGAAATCAGAGGGATAGTTTAATCCACACTGCCTTGATTTAGGCTCACTAGGCTCAAAAAATATCTGCTGAAACACGGGGATGCCATTTATGATGAATCAAACTTTCTGCTGTAATGTGACAACCCTTTTATAAATGAGCCTGTGATGCTGCAGCTCAGGCTCCAGAAAAGAGGAGATGGGAGAGGCTGGCAACTCTGGAAGCCAAGCCTGCAACGTCTCAGATTAAAATCTTGTAAAGCATCGTTTCCACCCCTCCAGGGTCCTCTTGCTGTTGAAGAGCACTAGAACACGGGTGATGCGAGTCTGAGCCACAAGCCCACAGCTAACATTCACCCTGCAGCACTGATCCACAGCAGCTCCTCCTCCCGTGGCTGTGCTCTCCCTGTCCCCACAGCTCCCCTTCCCTTCCCTCTGCTGCAGCCATGCCAGAGGCATGGAGTGGATGCCTTGTGCATGTCAGCAACCCTGCAGAAAGTCCATTTCTCCTGTGTTTGCTGCAGAACATTGCACACACATTAACACTGTTATTTCTTGCTCTACCACCCTGACATTGCATCTTCCTCAGATCAGAGGGATGGACTGAACATGCAGGGAAGAGGGTGTTTCAGCAAAGTCCTGGGCAGGGCTGTGCACACACACACACACACACACACACAGATCTGATCACACCTGTGCAGATCTGATCAACTCAGTTTATCAGCAAGCTCCTTCAGCAGATGGCACAGTTGGGCCCCTTGTTCTGCAGGGCACAGGCTTTCCGTAAGACTTCGGTCAAACAGCTCTGAAGTGAAGAAATCACTATCCATATACTGAAATAATACTGAACTCTAATGAGAAAGTCTTCACAGAGACAAAGCTGAAAAAATGGAATGAAGGCAGTGCTGAAGCAAGAGCCCACGTTTGCAGGCAAGCATTATAGACCCTTCATAAGTATTGAGTCAGCAGCTAAGGCAGGCAGTAAAAGTTTGGAAGGTGCATACCTCTGGCTAGGTTAAATGCACCAGACAGCCCATACTCCATCACCAAAACCATTTTCAGAAGAGCTCTGCATCCCCTGTCAAGAAGTTCCTGGACTCCTCTTGTTTCTTCTTTTAGTACTAAACCCAACCACAAGCATGAACATTCTTTCTACTCTCCCCCTTCCTCTGCCTCCTACCTGTTTATCTTTTGTCTGATCTCCATCCTGGAAAGCTCCCTGCAGCTAGTTTTTCACCTGATAGAAAGTGAAGCAAAAAGCCCCAAATCAGTCTTCCTGCAGAAGCCTTTTTTCCTGTCATTAAATTCCTTCAGACATCTCAATTGCTATCAATCTATCCAAATGGCTTCATATATTTACCATAATTTTATCCTCTGTGTTCACCACCACTGCAATTCTACCTCCTTTCCATCTTCAACTCTGCTTTAGTCGGTCATTGGTCTCCCATTTGGTTTTGATCTCATGGTCGTGGATTGGCAGTGATGTGACTTCCAGTCTTTCTTAAGCATGTGATTGGCACAGGTAACTAGATCAAAGGAGGAGGAAAGTATCCAAGCTTTTGCTTGACCCATGTGCTCTCAAAAAAGATGCCAGCAACTGAATGTGCAGATAACATGAAAAGTGTGCTGTCAGGACTGAGCCCCCAGGGTGCCCACAGCACATTCTGCTCCAGAGAAACCACAGCACCTGCAGAGCTTCAACCAAAGCACATTTACAGTAAATTCATCGTTTCCAGGGCAGAGTCAAGACACCAACCCCCTACAGCCAAACAATACACAAGAATGTTGAAAAAAAAAAAAAAATAAAATCCTGCAGATATCCCATGAAAGAGGTGGCACATAATTAAACAATCCTTTCAAACAGTCTTGACCAGCTTAAATACTCCCCTGTGGAGTTATAAACCAGTTGTTACAAGGCAGAAACTGGATCATTTCAAAGCACACAAACATGCCCCATTTCATTATAAAACTTAAGATTTGCTAAAAAGTGGATAAAAAAAGTAGGAAAAAAAAGGTAGAAAACCCATTATTTTCCCAGTCTATAGAATTTGTCCTGTTCTATTTACCATCATTTCTCTGCACTGCTGCAATCTGCCAGCTCTTATACATTTGACCTGGTTATTATATGCCCAATTGAATGGGCTCCTGTTTGAAAGTGAAAGTACATATTGTTAACAGAGATTGTGGAGAAAAGTAGATGAGTTTCTATCATTTGCATCTTCTGATTCACCTCAAGAAGACAGCTAACACCACAGCTTCCCTGGCAAACACACTTTACCACAACCCACAGGACATGCTAATATCTGCATTTGCATCAAAAACAGTTACAGGGAACCAGGGCACATCAGGCTGACAGCAGCAGTCACATCAGCACTGTCTCACACAGCAGCCATCATCTGGAGTCACCACAGAGCAGCAATGGCCTGATCCACTGACTGGAGAGTCCAAGCCCTCGGCAGCTGGACACTGCCCACACTCCTTGCCTTCCTCTCCCAGGAGTTCACCTGAAGAGATCCCACGTGTTCACAGCCCAAGAGCATTTTGCCCATGGATTAGGAGTTACCATTCAGCATCACACTGCAAAGGTGACAGAACTATGGAAACATACAGACAAGCTCGATTCCAGCCAAGAAAAAAGACAAACCATTGACACTGTTAAAAGCTTAATGGTCTCAACAGAGCATCGATGCTTTGTGCAGACAAGGGATGATTGCACTTAAAGCCACTTACAGAGCTGGCACAAACAGCCAAGGAACAGCTAATGAACAGCTGCTAATGAGACATTTGCTCACTGCAGAAGACAGAAGGGGCGAAAAAGGAGCACAGTGTTTCTGTCACCAAATGTCCCTGGGCAACAAAAATTGCAAAGGAGGAGAGAGTTCACAGTGTGACATGCCAGGATCTTAAAGAGATGGGCACAGGCTCCTGGCAGTTGTGGTACTTAGGCCGCAATAGCCAGCAAAAGTAGGAAGATAGGATTTCAAAATTTCTGAGGAAAATTTTAATAACAGAGAAATCATATCCTAATAAGCAAATAGAAGGGATGAGGGAAGCTTATGAGATGAACCAAGAGAAAAATATAAAGTCTGAGACTGAAGAAATTGAAGTGAGACTACCAGCCAAACACTGTGAGAGAGTGTTCAAAAACATGCATCTGCCTTCACTGAAAATGGGACGGGGAGAGAAAATGGATGTTCTGATTAGGTTTAAAAAGGTACGCAGACTTCCCCCACTGCCATATTTCAGGTGTTTGCAAATTAAATCTAATTGCATTTTACAAATATCCACGAAGATATCTCAACATGTACATAATTTTGCTTGGGTAAGTTCCTATGCTACCTTTCACAGCTGCCAGCATAAAAGAAATGGTACCTGTCAATAGTTGCTTGCTTGTACTGCCCTAGGTGGCTATTTCCTCAAGTTCTCCTTTGTCTTATTCATATGTTATATTTCAATAGGAAATTTATATATTTATATATATAATGTTTCTGCCTCACACTGGGGACAACATTTTTGGTAGAAGACTTATTTTTCTATTCTGTGTTTTCCACTTTTCCAGCATCTAGTTCACTGGGGTGAAAATCACAAGATTTTTGTCCAGGACCAGATAAATAGCAAAAATGACAGCAATACGTCTTTAATTTCCATGTTTTCTCTTCTCTCCCAAATATGAAGAAAAAAGTCACGCCAAAAGCACTGCATTTAATGTCCACATCCTGACAGTTTCTTCTTCATGGAGCTCCATGTGTTCTGAGGTGGACAGGACGAAAAAACCCTCAGCAGTTCAGACTCCTGAGTTTGAGGCAGTAAAAATTTGGTTGAGGAAAGGTCAGAGTGGAATAACAAAGCTGGTTTTATTATATTAGGAAAAAGCTTAATAGAAACAAGATAGATTATTTAGAGCATAAATCTCTTCCAATGATTTTAGCCCAGATCATCATCTTTTAATTGCCTTTTATTTCAAATCATGAAGATTTTTGGCATATGTGCTATATTTCTATTGATTTCATTTTTAAATCAATAGAAGTGAGTCACACAGAAGTCAGCCTTTACTGACTTCAGTATTTTCATAGAAGCCTAAGAAACAAATGCACAGCAAGAGCTGGAGTTCAAGCTGCTTGAACAGGGCTCCTTAACCACAATACAGACTTCTTTGGATCTGCTTTTACATGACACTTTCCTCCCTTATATGGCCTTAATCACAGAATAGCTGTGGGTTGAAAGTGACCTTTAAAGGTCACCTAGTCCAATTCCTTCTGCAATGAGCAGGGACACCTTCCACTAGAGCAGGATGTTCAGAGCCATATCCAACCTGGCCCTGAATGTTTCCAGGGATGGCGCCTTCACCACCTCTCACAGCAACTTGTTCCAGTGTCTCAACGTCCTCATTGTAAAAATCCTCTTCCTTCAATTTAATCTAACTCAGTCTTTCTGTTTCAAATGTCACCTTGTCCTGTCTCAACAGACCCTGTTAAAAAGCTTTTCCTCACATAGGCAACACTGCTGCTTGCATCACACACAGAAAGTCTGGAGAAACAGAAGAAAACCCATTAAAGAAAAAGAGAAAGAATAGTTAAGGGAGAAAAGAAACAAATTGCAGACACCGACATGATGAGAAGTTCTGTCCCTTGGCCCACATGAATTTTGTTTTCCCAGCACAGGGAGAAAAATGCCATTATTTTCACCTACTCTCTGAACTTTACATGACAACCCAGTGAACCCATGATGGTTTGACTCTCCCTTTAAAACGAACCGATAAAGTTCTCGTCTTCGCAAAATGACATAACAGAGCTGGGAAAAACAACAAAACTGAGCCTGCAATGCCTTGTTCCATCACTTACAGACTGGCCTATCTGCCAATGCTCACAGTCCAGTTGTAGAAAGGGGAAATTTCTAACTCTCCAGTAATCAGAAGGTGCTTTCATCTCCAGCATAGTACCAACTTTCAAGAGCGCAAATAAATGAGCTACACTTATGATGTGTATTTAAATTCCAATTATCATACAATTTAGCTACAACTAAACTTCTCCAGAAACAATATGCTCTTAGAGCATAAACAAAACATCAGCAAAATTCCTGAGATTGTTTCTTAGAGACATAAACCATTTTCATTTCTTACTGCTTGCCACAAGGACATTGCTTTACAGCCAAAGGATACCTCTCTCTATGTATGCATGTACATTCTTAAAATAGCTTTAAAAGCATTTTTTAAACTACTCTTGTGGAACCTCTTTCCCCGCTCTTCCCCCTGAATTAATCTGATAGAACTTTCATAAATAGTCTCCCTTTCACAATGGGGAAAGGAACAGTGACAGACCTCAGAAACCATGGATTTTAGTCAACAGAATTTAAAGGAGGAGAACTTATTTTAAAATATTTGGAAATAATTGCCAGCCCACTCCCCCTCAGACCCAGTCAACCAAATCTCCTGTCATTGTCTTTATCTGGTATTTTTAGGTTCAGTCTCAAAGTCCAGCTCCTCTCTCTCTAAACTCAAAGGCCAGTCCTAGCAACATTTTCTCTTGTCAGGATATGGCTTTGTAAAACCGATCCCTTGGTTTGAATAAGGCTCAATTCATTGATGTAAATGTAGAATGCAAAAAAGTGCCAAAGTCTTAAGGACTTTCCCCTTCTTATTCTCCAACCCAGAAAGAAAGCCCACTGCTGCTGCAGCTTGAAAGTAGCTGACATGCAGCCCAGAGATCAGGCAAGCATTTCCTAGCTTATTATAGGCTGGTTTTCCGGGAGTCTCTGTCTCTCTACATGTTATTCAGCAGACATGCAAATGAAGCATTGTCCAATTTGTTCCCGAGTTTCTTACAGAAATGCAGAAGCAATGCTCTCCTTTGTACTCTCCTAAACTGCCCTACTAGCCTGGCTCACAAATTTCTGCAGTCTCTAGATGTGTTTCTGTATTTAAATGGTGTGAAATACACAAAAATTGTATTTCTTGTGCAACAAAACTCACACAAGTTTTACTACATAAAATAAAATCTTTGCAAAGCGATCTCACTAAACCTCTGCAGTTCAGAGAGATTAATCATAGAGATATAGAACTAGAAAGAGGGCACCTCCCTCCAGTCTTCTCCCTTCTGCCTTCTGCACACTAGAACACCTACCGAGGACATATTACAGAGTTTTTCTGGACAAACAGGTTTAAAAAGCAGCTAGGGATTTTGGGGATTTTAGGTAGTTTTAAGCGCACCAAGAAATCTTAAAATAAGTTGGATGACAAGGAAGTCGCTTTTGAAAGTGGACCACCTGAAACTGAGGCATCACAACTGCCCCCCAGTTATATTTGGGTAATAACAATTTTCAGCATGCCTGATGGCTGTATGATTTATTGTCAGTGATGAGCATAAAGCATAGTCACAGCATGACTGCTCCGTAGCTGGAAAATTATTTCCACAACCACACTGAAAAGTGAAATCCAGATTTCAATTCTGAGAAAAAACCCCACAATCTCCCATTTCAAAGTAACCTGCAAGGTCTCAACACTTTCTCGATTTAACAGGTTCCAAATAGGGCTCAGACACAAAACTACCAAATGACAAAGTTTTCTTTGCTTAATCATTCTTTTATATGACATGGTGAACTTTCTCACTATCATTTTCAAACCACCTAATTTTGTGAATCTTTTCTAAACAAAGACATTAACTAAACATATTTTTATTAGAATATAAAGAACAAAAGAGAGCTCCATTTTTCTGAGACTTGCTGTTAATTTAAAGCAACATTAAATGGAATTATTAAGATATATTACCTGCCACCATTTGTGCTTTAGCTGATGATGGTATTTTCACTTCTTATTTAGTTCTGGAAAAAGTTTTTCATCAAATGAACCCTTTTCTCTCTTCCTTCTGTTTTTCTTTTTCCCATAAGGGGATTTTCTTCATCTTTTTTTCCTTTTCTTTTTTTGCAGCTACCTTTGTCACATCGCTCCTTCCCATTTGCTCTGAGAAACCTTTTCATCCTGTTGTCACTGATGTGCCAACGAAAGATAGACAACAAGGTCTTGTTCAAACAGTGTAACTGCTGAACAAGCACCAGTAAACTGGCATCGTTTCAGAAAGTATAGGGAGCAGAAGTTTTCATACTTGTTTATTAACCAAGAAACAAACTAACAAAAACAAAATAGTTGGAGGATATGCAGCTCCCTCAAAGCCACTGCTGAGTGCTAGGCACCTTTCTGTTTTTAAAGGCACATGCAATAGCTTCCAAACACTGAAAATAAAAACTCTCCACCATAAAGATCTATTTTCTAAACAAATAGGCAAAAAAATGCTTTTTCTGAAATCCCTTTTCTCCCACAGACATGCTACTAACAGATCAGGGAACCAGCCTCACTCCATACATCTCATACAGCTCTCCTGACTTTGCTACTGTCTTAAAAGCGAGACCAGGCAGACATGATATTGCTGTAATGGAGAAAGCTCAAATACAACAATGATACAGTATCAATAATACAACGTCCCACAGGGCAGATCAATGAAAAAAAAATTTCAGCTCAATCAACCTAGGAAAATCGATCTACATTGCTAAGGAAGTTTGTACATCAAGAAGAGTCTCTGTGTATGAGGTGTTATTCCACATTGCTGCGCTCATTACTAGCAAGAAATTAACCTTTGTCCTGTGCACCCCATTAGAGGAGACAGGGGCACACAAGGCAGAGTATAGCAACCACTGAACAAGCATGGAAATGACACAGGGTTCAGGAAAGGTGGAGTTTTACAGCATTATGCTCGTGACACCACACATGAATACAGCAAGCTACACAGCTACAAAAAGCGCAAAGCATACCCACGATATCTTCGCGTGAAGCCACAGTCAAGTTTAGTTTTGTCTCAGGCCTTTACAAATTGTTATGGAATGTGGATAAAAAGGCAACCGAGAGCCTGTCTGATGGCAGGTTTGCAGCCTGCAGCAATGTCCTGGTCAGCCAGCATCCCCCGAAAAAGCACAGATACAATCATGGCTCTGCCTCTGCTAGTAATCTTAGAGACTGTTTACTCAGCAACACCAACACATCAAAGGAAAGGATGCCAATGCACAAAGACAAGTCTGTGTAACTCCAAGCAAGGTTTGTTTATTGCTAATTGTCTTCCTGCTTAAGCTAAACCTCAAAACACATAGAAAAGCCTTGAAGGGGCTGGAAACCTCACTTCAAATCACAAGTTTAAAAAGTCTCTATTAGAACTGACTGAGCAGATTGCCACAAAGAATTTCAGAGCTGTGCCACAGACCACAGCAAGGGTGGAGGTGGTGTGTGTGTGTGAAATAGTGGTGGGAGGGCAAACACTAAAACAAAGGTATTAACTATGGCACGATCACCCTGGAATGATACATGCAGGAACATGAGGCCCTTTCATGTAGCTATGCTCTGCCCCAAGCACCGCAAGTAAGATTTTCCCCACTAAAGTGCACCCTTGCACACTACAACTCAAACTCCCTCCTCCACCCACACTCTAAAACACTTCTCAAAGTTTGCACCAAATGTCCACCCATCTTTTCTCATCTGATTCCCTTGCCTCCTGTTTCCACTACACAACATTCCTGCTCCCCCCCTTTGATTATCTTTAATCTAAGTCCTAGCATCTCCTTGCTCAGCCAGGTTGTACATTCTCAACCCTTCCCTCACCATCCAGCCATCCTGTCTCTGGAGGATCTAAGCCAGGTGGGCAATCTTACACTTGTGTGAAACCCACTGAAATTCACGCATTTCTGTTAAAATTTGGGAAAACTAAAATGTGTATCCTCCCCAGGCAGCAGCATGCAAATCCACAAACCTTCTATCTCTGGTCATGCTCACAGATACTGGTTCACCTAAAAAGCTACAAAATTGTCATCAACACAGCCAACCTACGGGCAAGGTTACCTGACAAATGAGGAACAAAATCTTTTAGAGGCCATTGGTGGAATAATTCAGATATAGTGCTTTTTACCTTTTCTGTGTGAGAATTTTCAAGCTCAGTGATACTTACTTCTTTGATTTCAAAGGTCAATCTTCTATCCTGGCTGCTCATGGTAATCAATTACCTTTATCTGCAAGTAAGTTCCCAATTTCACTGACACATCTTAAAAAATTCATCTCTTCCATCTGCTCCTCAATTAGTACTAAAAGTAAGCAAACATATTTGCGACTTTTCAAGATACAAAACAAATTCATTGGACAAACTTCTTAACTCCCATATATTTAGACACAATTCATCTCTAATAGAAGGACTGTTACTAGCAGATGTCATCTGTGCTGGTTTCTTTTCACATCTTAGAAGCAAAATAGGGAACCGCTGAAACAAGAAGTCAATTTCATCTTCATCTCTGACAAGTAAATCATGAAACACAAGAATGCTCTTCCAGGTCAAGAAGGGAACAGGAAAAAAAGCCAGTGATAATAAAGAAAATAGGCTTTTTCACAGAATTCTCAATCCACTTTGGATGACCATGCTCACAGGGGCCATTTGGATACACTGTAGAGAGAATCTGTATAATCACTGAGACAGGCAAGGCCAGCAGAACACTTTATGAGGGACCTTAGAAAAAAAACCAGATATGGTTGCAAGCTGAGATGAGAAACTCTAAAGTGTCTGTCATTATGGAGAGGAAGGATGTGCTGGTGATTGATGTCACCAAAGAGATTTGGGGTGAGGATAAAAGATAAGAAGATAAAAACAGTCTTAGAGGGAGCAGATGAGGATGCACAGTGATGCATCCGTTGCGAGACAAAGGTCAGGCTGAACATGGCCCAAGCTGGGATGTAGGAGAGCAGGATAATTTGAATTTCAGTGCATTAGCGTAGGTAATAAAGGTACTACTGACAACAGCCATAGCGAAAAGAGAACAAAAGCTTTTATGAAAGGCTAATGATGTAAATTTACTTATGTTTGTAAAGAATTTGAAATTCAATGACACTCCATTAGCAAATTAAAAAGATTCTCCAAGGGCACTTTCTGAATTTCGGTCTAATAAGGACTAGGGAGCAGACACCACTTCCAGTGCCGTGATCACTAAAAACAGATGCACAGAAGCCAAGCTTTCTACTTTGGAGTAAATGTATACACCTCCCCAGCTACACAGGGACAACAACTTGCTTGGTAAAACGTGGATGTCTGTAGTAGCTTGATGGCTGTGCAGATTCAGCTACCCAAAAGGAGCAGGTATTCTGTAACATGATTACCACAGCCCAGGCCAGAACTCCCCAGGCTGGCATCACGTGCCCTCCTCTCTCCTCCACATGCCACGAGACCAGCACGCACATCTCAGTGTACGTACACACATCCTTCAAAAGCCAAGATGATGAGCTTGAAAACAGGAGTGTTTCCACTCTGAAATCCTTATAAACAACCAATCCTTTGGTTGTTTTGCTAGCATGCAAACACTTCTGAGCAGAATGCTATTTTACACTTCCCTCTGCTGCTAAAACCCTGGCATCGGCATCCCGTTCTTAAACAATGTGACTTCTAAATAACACACACTGTCCTCAGAGAAGGACACTTCCCTGGAGAAGAATACAGTAGCTGAAGACTGGAAAAATCACAACAAACACTCCTTCATGTGCACTAGATCTCCAGGCAATTCACACTAGCTAAATCTTACACGACAACAAGAGAGAGGGGATTGGATTGTTATGACAAAATTATCTCCTTCTGCCTACTTATCTGCTCCTCTCCCATCCTTCTGGGTACTGTGGCAGTTACTGCAATAAAAAAATGCTGTTTTTTACTACAAGCAGTACTGTTGTAGTCAGACTGGCTGATTCCTTCACAGATCCAGGCAGATGCAAGCAGCTTCAGTCAGAAGATCACTATTCAGTGGGTTTATGCTTTTACTTCTGGCAGGTCTACGAAGCAAGAATCTTGACACAGTTATCCAGAGTCTTCTAAGTTCCTCACAATGTTCAAGATGTTTATGCAATTAAGTTTCACAAATTTAAGATTTATTTTGTGATTTAAGATTAAGATTTGGAAATTAGCATTTATTCTGAATTAGAATTTTCACTGCTAGATATGAAATCGTCTAAGACCGAAATGGAATGTTCAGATGTCACAGGAACACTCAGTGTTTTAAAATCTAAACTTATCAATTTCCAGATGGAAACTTACTGAAACTGTTAAATGGAGGCAGGTATCTTGCACAGAATAATGACTGGGTCTATCAAACAAAAATTCCTAGAGCAGCCAGCCGCTCAAATTTGTCTGTAACACAATAAAATAACACCTAACTTTCATATAAGAGGAGTAAAAATGACAGAAATAGGCACCCATAGTACTAAAGACAAGTATCCCAAACAGGTAAATTCTCTAATTAGCAGTATGACTAATGGCATACACAGTAGACAAGGATTTAACACACTGAAGGAAGTACCATGAAAATCTCAGCATTGAAGGTCTAACCCAACTGCAGGGAACAAGGTGGGGATAAGAAGCAACAGTAGCATAGCCATGCACAGTAGAGGGGTTTCATTTTCCAAACCTTTTCCAAAATGCTGGAATACAGCAACAGGAAAAAAAAAATGTTTTACACAGCTAAAATATTTTTTACATTAAGAGTACAATGCTTGAGAATGTAAATGCACAGGATATTAAAAAACTACCAGTGTCAGCTTATTGCAATTTTCTTCAGGAAAAAATCCTGCAAATTAATATACAGTCAGACTATGTGTTCACCACTTTGGATTCTAAATATTTAATTGTTAGCATCTTTCTGCCACACAACTATTACATGCACATTCCAAAATTACTGCCAATTTATTAACTTCTACTACTGAAATTTAGAAATGAGGTAATGTATGGGGATATAAAGCACATGTCTCAATGCAATGATTCACCTTATTTTAGAGCAATGCCTCATTTTTGTGGCTTACAAAACAATGTTTTTTAAGGCCCCTGCACAGGACAGGCTATCTTGCTAAAGCATCATATGAAAAGCAGTAATATTCAACAACAGAGAGAGACAGAGTCTTGAAAAATCACGGACCAACCCAACATTCTCTTAACATTAATTTTATAAAATACCTTACATGAACAGATAAAGAACTTGAGCATACATCATAACCAAAATTTAAAAAGAATGTTGAATAAAATATAAATTAATTGAACACATCACTAAATTTGCCGTGTTAGACAAGTTTATAAAAGGCATTTTCAGATAAAATAGTTACTTGAAAGAAAATCCTTCAAAACGGAAACTGCTGAAGTCCTTTTTCAAGAAGTCACTCCTAAAAGCACTAAATTCCAGGTCATCAGGTAGCACCTGAATTTGCGTTAAATATGGTGTTCATTTGCTTCAAAATTTGTCAATATTTAAGACATAAATTTAAATGCTTTCAGGTCAGAGTTACCAGTGCAAAGTAAAGCTTCAAGCTGAAAATGAGAGAAATACAACAGAAGAAATGATCCTGGTACAAAATCTCCTAAATTCACATTGTAAAAAAGCTGTGCCAGGTGCACTCTTGAGATACTGGACATCAACAAATTTTACCAGTGGCCATTTTAGAGCTCCAGACAAGCCATTACCATGGCTAATTATATTAGTTTCCTTTACCATAATTTAAATTTTTCCTACCCATAGCCTTTGGAAAAGATCTGTGCTGCTGATGTCCACTTGCCCTGCTCAACTTCTGATTCAGCCAATTTGCTCAAAACGCAGTAACTCAGCCAAGAGGAGAGAAAAGGTGAGGCCAACAGACAACAGAAGGATGGTCTAAAGACTGCAAATGTTTCTGAGTTTAACCAGCTTTTTTCACCCAAGCACTCTCATTCAAGTCAGTCTTCCTTAAAGATATATAAAACACTGCCAGGCTCAAACCCTTAAGTCTTTCAAAGGTTAAGAATATGTTTAGAGAACTAGGTCNCAACAGACAACAGAAGGATGGTCTAAAGACTGCAAATGTTTCTGAGTTTAACCAGCTTTTTTCACCCAAGCACTCTCATTCAAGTCAGTCTTCCTTAAAGATATATAAAACACTGCCAGGCTCAAACCTTTAAGTCTTTCAAGGGTTAAAAATATGTTTAGAGAACTAGTCTACAGCCAGATTAATTTATTTTAAGCCTATTAATTCCTGCAACACTCTAGCAAAGCAATTTTGCTGTTTGACTTTAAAACTACTAACCAAAACAGGTTTGAAACAGTCTGCACATTCCACTATTTAGAAGTGTTATTAGCACACTCATTTAAAGATTAATGCAACTCTTTTCAAGTTACCACTCAGAATATTGCTCATCAAGTTTGGGTTTTTTTTAACATATAATAAAAAAAAAAGTCACTGGTGGTCACAACCAGAAAGAAGGAAAACTTTAAAAACCTTAATCTATTAGGCAGCAGTTCCAGCCTCTAATTGAAATATAAGGATGTAATTTATACTAAGCTGCTGCATAAAAAAAGAGAAAATGAGTTCTTCATTACAATTCAAAATTTCAAAACTCAATTTGCAGATTGTTTGTTCATCCTTGTAAAGTGCTCTTTTTTTCACTGTCATCATTGCTATGCTGGCAGTTATGCTAGAACCTCATTTCAGTAATTCCAGTACAACCAGAGTGTATAATGCAATAGCATGAATCATGTTCAATTTATAGCAAGCTAAAATGCTAAAGTGATGTTGCAAACAAACCAAACGAACAAGAGGGTTCAATACTACACAAAACTTTCTCCCAAAGCAGAGGAAAGAGATTATCTTGAGCCAAAAGCACAGAACATAATTTACACCAGAACTTTTCCTAAGTTGTACTTCAGGAATTAACTATTACAGGAAGATGTAAATTACTTTTCCTGGAACATAAACTCAGAAGCATTTGCTTAAATCCGAATGGAGCAGCAGCTCTTCCCTGTAACCTGTATTCACCTGATCATCTTTTATCACTGAAGCAGATTAAAAATATCCATACTATGCTTCATAATGCTACAAAATAATTTAATTAGTTTTAAGAATAAGTTTTTTGACAAAACAATGGGACTTTGAGATAGCACAGTAATTTCCAATGGGTGTTCTCAGTTACTTCAAATCCTGCAGTTCAGTCATGTGCTGCCTTTAAAAACATCTTTACAACAAACGCACTGGCTGATGAGATCTGCTCCTGGAAGTGATACAAATTCTAGCACTTGCTGAGAGTGAAAGAGAACACTAACAGCTGAAAGGGAACAATGAATATACATTTCACACCCAGCCTGGCACATTAAAATTTTCATATACTCGTCACATCTCAAAATGAGAAATATATTCTAACTACCACATGGTTTTATTTTTTCAACAGTATTGGAAGAAAAATTTCAAAGTTTCCTAAAAAACCCAAGAAAGTCGCAATCTTAAGAATGGTTCTGAAAATATTTGGATTCAACTTTGATAGTACTCAGAATAGAGTTGCCTTCTCTCTCTCTTTTTTAAATTAGGAAGATGTTTAAATTGGCTTGCATCAATTTGGGCTCAAAAGTAAAATGTCAAAGTTTGGCATATCATTAATCAAGTAAAGAAAAAATGTATTTTCAAGTAAGCAGCTGGAAAGTGAGTGAATGAATTTGGGTGTTAAACACATCCTTGAGGATTATAAAGAGTACAGGGGAGTAGATTACTAAAGAACTTTGCAAAAAATATTGCTACAGTAGCATTAGGAATTAACAGTGCATCAAAGATTTAAAGTTTCCAAGTTAATACAAACTGATCCAAGCCACAATGAACCACGGGATAATCACTCAAACAAAACATTAACTGCATTCTACTTTACTGAACCTAGAACTGGAATTTACCTGAATACCTTTAATATAATTGAAAAAGATTCCTTTTTATCTTGCCATGAAGAACTGGTGCCATTAACATGTAATCAAAACACAGTATTATCATGTACATTTGGCTTCTTTTGAACATCTGCAATCAAATACTCATATTTGAAAGAGATTTTACATGTGAGAACTCAGTATCACTGCTGCATAAAGTGTTTTATTCGTTGGTTGGGATTTTTTTGTGGAAACTGTATATAAAAGACCTTGAGACTATAGGTCATGGAATTCTTGTTAAACAGAAAGCTGCCCAACAGTACTGTCAAAATACCTTTAAAAAGGCAGTTCACAGAATAATGTGTTTTACATTCAGATACTTCCTCTCTTAAAAGCAAAGGAATCTCAGAAGGAAAAAAAATCAGTAGTGAAGGCCACATACTTTTTGCACTTGATGAGCTGAAATGCAAAAAACAATTAAAGCATCTTGTAAAGAAAAAAAAGACCAAAATAAACACAGAACTTCTGGAAAGTGATGATTTAGTTGATGGAGTGGTCAGCATGGAAACTGTTGGGAATGCTACAGCAGAACTGACCACAGGTACAAGTGAATATGAACAGGACATAGTACAGGCACAAACTAGAAAACTGTAACTTGCCGACTTGTAAACAAGAAAAAGCATTTCACAGATTAAAAGTTCTAGGGAAGTAAACTTTTTTTAAATTACTTTGTAAGTTCAACCCTGATTTAAAAAAGTATGGCTAGCAAAAATACATAAGCCTCAGCATATTTATAAGTCTTGATCAGAGCAGCCAGGAGCCTTTGATAAACGGCTGGAAACAAACATCCTTCTGCTAAGGATGGAAGAAAAATATTCCATTCTGTTCTTCCTCTCATTCCCCAATCCACATGTGTATCTGTAGAACTTCAAGAAAATCTTGATGCTGCTATAGATTGAGACGTGGGGAGACTGGTGGAGGAAAACAAACAAACTCTCTTAAAATACTACGGGCCACGTCAACATTATTCTGGGCAATTTCCAGTGCCCTCTTGACTTCTTCAAAGGAATAGCCCTCTCCCATAAGTTTTGCAATTTTTGCATCCACATTTTCCATGGAACTGTCAGAGCTGTATGCTTTCCTGTGATGTATTTCTGGTGCAGTTCTCCGAGGAAGTGGTTTAGGGGGCCTGGCTGGTGCTTGTGAACCATCTGTTTCAAACAAAAGAGATAAAAATCATTATAAATTAGCCTAAGACTGTGTTGGAGGTTTGTCAAACCCCATGAAGCTGTTTAAAAGGTAAAATTCTAAAGGAACATGAAGAAATATTTAAGTTAACCAATATAGCTCATTTAAAAATTCTGACAGAAGCTAAAGTTCTCAAGAACATCCAAAACGGAAATAATGTAGCAATATACTATTTTAATAATATGATAGGAACATGCAATTTACAATCTGGATTGTGTAAAGCTGGAAGAAAAATAAAGTATGCTGAAACAGCAAAGACAGTGAAAACAGCCAGTCAAGCTCTTCAAGGCTCTCCACACTCAACCCACAGTTTGAGAACTTCTGAGTTAAAAAAAAAAAAAAAAAAAAAAAAAACAAAAACAACAAAACCTCCACAAACAAACAAAAAGCTCAAGAAAAAAACCCCTACAAAACCAAACAAATAAGCAAAATCCAGACACAAATTTGATCACAATTTTGAGGACAGTAAGTTGTGTAGAAGAGGAATCCAGACAAACACGCCTGAAGGAGAAAAATCCTTGATTTATTGGTCCATCATGCAGATTCTGCTTATTCAATTGCTTTCATTTCATGCACAGCAGCTACACATAAGTATATAAATAAGTGGTTTCTCAAAAAGACCTCTAGTCCAATTATTGCCATGATGAGAACAGAACATGCTCCTTGCTCTCCCGTCCCCCTTTGGAAATATATCCCAGTTCTTTATCTTCTATGGAAGGGTTACCTTCACAGTTAATGCTGGTGACTAAGAATCATGATGTGCTGGTCAAAAAAAGCTAATAATCAAACTAGCTAATCTTCTCAGAGTCAAGAGTTTGGCGCTCAAGTAAACTTGGTACTTGACTGAAACGCCTTTATCCTCACTGATTCCACAATAAGAAGCTTAAATACAAGCAAGCACAGTGCAGAAAACACTTTCAAGAGCAAAATATTTTAAAAATTAAAAAGTCTTTAATCCCTCAAAAAGGGTTTTAACAAGTCCAATCAACAGTGACTTTGATAGATAAATTAGAATTTCTGGCTGTGATATTTCCTGTTTACTTACACTGAGAGAAGTGGCATTTTCCAGTGTAAAGTACTTCAGAGACAGTTCTTTAGGCATGGAAGAAACGTTTTATTTCCAGTATTCTTGTTGAAACCTTATCATAACACTGGATAGAGAGAACTACAATTCAACCAAGTGCATTAAACACTTCAGATAAATGAAAGCAGTTCACACAAGAGCATGTCTAATGCAGGTGTATTTTTCTTTCAAGTTAGTTTTTCCATCAATTTGGATGCATGTTGCTATAAAATTTAATTCCACTTCTTAATTCTTCTTTAGCAAGATGGTGATATATTCATATAAGAAATGGATGAAAGAAATTTGATTAAAGATTTACAGTAAGGGGATAAGACCTACAGGTACTAAGGCCTATTTCATATTTGTTTTGATTTTTTTCTCTCTGAAGATAAAAAGAACGATGTAAATGATAAACATTCTGAAGCAGATGCAAACCTGCTATGAAGGTGTGGAAGATCCATGAAACACTTGTCTGAGAAATTAACTATAGCTCAGGAATTGTGGTTAATCATTAAAAATTGAATCAGAAACAAGTTCAAATTTCATCCTTTATTTTAGGAAACTCAAGACTGTAAAAGAATAATATTCTTTATCTTTAGAATAATGGCATATCATTTAAAACCAATCATTTTTCTTTCACATTCAAACTGTTTTAATATGTATATTCCATTATGGGCTTCATTTCTATGCAGTATGAAACAAAACTAATTAACAAACTTTACATTTTCCCCTGGGCCTGAAGAACAGAAATTCCTTATGCATAAATCAGATCTTTCCCTGTGCTTGTGTTACATGAGGATATTTCTGCTTGATTCAATGAAACACAGGCTTAAAACTGAAGTTATTTCTTGTTTAAAACCTTCAATTTGCTGAAGCTTTCAAACAAACTTTATTAAGCAATCATGTCATTTAGAAAGGTCATTTTTAATTCTGTCAGCAGATTTGAAGTAGTGGCATTTTATTCTCACTACAGCGACAATTCTCTATACCACAGATACTCTGAGGTCTTCAGTGCTCTCTCTCAATTCCCATTATTATTTTTTTAAATGCTGACATCTCTTTCAATATCTTCACGTCCATATAAAATTTCAGCTAAAGCTGGGTATCATATTGGATCCTGAGCTTAAAGATACTAAGCCTAAGCTGCACGTCCATCTGGACACTGAGATAGAGGTATAAAGCAGGACTTTCCTTCTCTACCTCTCACCCTCTGATATCCCAGCCACCACAGATGTCTAACTAAAAATTCAAATAGATTTTCCAACTGTGCAATTCAATTAACAGTTTCTACCACAAGCAGCTTCCTTCACCGCTCACATTTCTGTAACTCAGCGCTAGATTGAACCCTTAGGTAAGGGGTTAGTACAAAGGCAGACAGAGGCTCATTTAATAAGTGTTTAAAAGGCATGGGCAGAGTGGTGAGAGCTCTATGGCACAGTGGGAGAGGTTGTTTGTAATGATGCCAACTGTCTGTTCCTCTCTGCTGTGAAATGCCCTTCTTTTCTTCCCTCGCTGCTTCTCCTCGGTGTTTCACCGACAGACTGTGGAACATCAGAGAAGCAGGTGACAAAGGCTTGCTGTGCAAGGCCCTCTGTGAAACAGTGGCAAGCAGCTACATCTCACTAACTGGGGTACAGGAACAAAACACACCCAGGAGACATGTGCTCTATGGAACTCAGAGAGCAGGGAGAAGGTGAGGGAAGGACCCACTGCACACACTGCTCCATCAAGCTGTTAGGCACGACCTTTGTATTTTGCAATAGTGTGGATCACATTATTTCCCCTAGTGTTAACTGAAATACACCCTGGAATAATATTTTTGTAAAAGGAATCCAAATTTGCAACCAAGTGTTTTCATAAGGCCAACTGAGTGAATGAATAGGCAGCAGGCAAATATAGTTAACCGACCATTTGAAGCTCTGTCTTACAGAATAGCTAAGTTCAGCAAAATAGAGCTGACATCTATTAGAGGCTTAATTTTCTTCTTCCTTTCCCTTTTATTATTGGCTGTGCTTAGGTAAAATATTCTAATTATTAGCAATATCATAGAATAATACAATGGGTTGGGTTGGAAAGGACCTTAAACATAATTTAATTCCAACTCCTCTGCCATGGGCAGGGACACCTTCCACTAGACCAAATTGCTCAGAGCTCCTTGAACACTTCCAGAGATGAGGCATCCACAGCTCCC
The DNA here is from genome assembly GCA_013397295.1 of Polioptila caerulea. NCBI lineage: Eukaryota > Metazoa > Chordata > Aves > Passeriformes > Certhiidae > Polioptila > Polioptila caerulea. The sequence continues at coordinate 571,283 of VYXF01006607.1, read as the reverse complement.
CTGGGCAACCTGTGCCAGGGCCTTCACAGTAAAGGACTTCTTCCTTATACCTCATCTAACCTCTTTCAGTTCTCCCTTGTCCTGTCACTACCAGCTCTTGCAAGAAGTCCCTCTCCCGCCCTTATGTACTGGAAGGCCAAAATTAGGTCACCTCAAAGCCTTCCCTTCTCCAGGCTGAACAATCCAAATTGTCTCAGGTTTTCCTCACAGGAGAGGTGCTCCATCCCTCTAATCACCTTGGTGGTCTTCTCTAGACTCACTCCAGCAGGTCCATGTCTTTCTTATGCTAGATGCATTTCTCCAGGTGGGGTCTCATGACAGCAGAGCAGAGGTGCCAAATTCCCTCCTTTGCTTGGCTGGCCACACTGCTTTGGATGCAGCCCAGGACATGTTTGGCTTTCTGGGCTCTAAGCACATGTTGCCAGCTCATGTCCAGCCTCTCATCCACAGCACCCCCAAGTTCTGTCTCCTTTTCTTGCTCTTTTTGTAATAATTTTAAACAGTTGTATATAAGAAGTTTGACAAACCACGCTTTTGGGGGAGTGGGTTGCATGGCTGAGTACTTTTCTGAAGTGCTCAATAATGGATACCTGAATTAGAATAAATTACCCAGTAGATATTAAGGATTCAGTTAAACATCACAACAGCAAAAGCAAAGCAGAGAAGTTAAAGCACTGCCCATGCTACTCTAGGAACCCAGTGGCTAAATTATAATTAGATTTTAGAGTGAACTCCATTTCTTTTTCAGTTAGTTCAAAGAATCACATTACAAAAGCACTGAAATGAAGAACATCTTAAGTGAGCTGATTAGTTCAGAATAAATGCAAAACTGAAGTTCTGAATACAGCTACGCTCTCTACATTGTCTTTTTAAATCATAGATGAAGGTGAACCAGTTCATCCTGCAGCTCATCAGTTCTGTCCTTTGGAATTACTGCCACTGTAAAAACAACTTTCCAATTAACAGACTGACATGATCTATCACATAGTTTTCATCTAATTGAAATTAAATGGAATATCTTGCTGCATATCATGCTGATTTAGAATGATATTTATAGCAAAAGCTGACATGTGAGGGTTTTGAAGATGGCTGTGGGAAATACAGATCAAAATGTATTAAGTAGCACCAGAAAGTTCCAAGTTCTTAACTAGCAAGTATCTTGCAGTAATTTAGGAAAATTAAAAATTGTTCTACCCCAGAAGTGCAAGAATTTCAGGGAAACTCCATAGCTTTAAAAGTAGTTACATCATTGTCATAATTTGCATTATAAGAGAATTCAAAACACCCTGAATGAATTGAGTGAGCACTTTAAGAATGCTTACACAGCACAATGCCACATATAAAGCATGTGTTATAAACTCTTTTCTTCCAACAAATGGAAACAAAGAGTGAAACAGCTATATTTGTAAAGATACCCTCCCAAAAGTATTTACCAAAGACATCACACTAATTCACAATTATGCTATTCATCAAAAAATAAGAAGAGAGCTATAGAAAGTTGGAAAAATATACTCTTTTTTTTTTTTCCTTAAACCCCAGCAGCATGAAACTGTATTTCTGAGAAGGAAAAAGTAATTACTACTAAAAAATGTTTTTTTTTTTTTTTTTTTTCACTTGGGAATGTTGCAACTGAACAATGGTGAGTATTACAACTGAAAGACAAGAGGAAAGTTCTTTTCTTTATGCATAAAATATCTTTACAAACAACTTTATCTTATCTGGAGAATGATTAATGGTACAAAACATCACTTGGCTTTTTCTCTGTGTGGTTTCTTCATACAGCAAAATAATGTGGTTGGGCTAACCCTCCCCCTTACCCATGTACCATGCACATCTAAAAAGAAGAAAATTTGTCTGAAAATCGGTGAAAGTACTTTGAAATAAAGGTAATACTGTTATTATTTTTATTCACTTTGTAGATTTCCTTTAAATTTACTATTTTTGTTGCTGGAAAACCATAACCAAAATTTCTTTGGCAGAGGAATTGTTTCTACTGTACCTGTTCCATTAAGGAAGACTGCATTTTAAGTGGTTTTGATTCTTGTTGTTTTATTAAACAACATCTTAAAAGTTTCTTAGAAATTCAGACAAAAATATTAGCAAAAAAAGACAGAAAATAATAATACTTTAGAAAGTTACTTTTTTTTCTTTAGGAGAAATGAAACAAATATGGAAATCAGATGCTTGTGCTCCTTTCAGTACTTCTGAAAGGAGCATACTCTCTTATGAGCTTGAAAGATGCCAGGAAAATATCTGCCTTTCTCAAAAAAATAAGGAACACTACAACTCACATAAGCCTTCAGTTTGGCAGCTGGTAAAAAGGATGCCATAGTATATACATCCACACACAACAAGTAGCCACCTCTACCTCGATTGCAGAACTCAAGTCTCTCTTATCCTTTGATGATTTCATACTTTTGTAAAGAGCTATTACCATTGCCATCTGTTGCCCAGAATGACAAAAAACTCATTGGACTTCATGGATGCAAGTTATTTTCTTGCAAAATTGTAATTTTCTACAAGAACAGTTTTCTGCCTTACCTGAAGATGGAGGAAGTTGATCGTAGTCTTGAGATGTCCTATTTGTTTTGACATTTTCTCCAGGTGCCCTCCGAGCAGGCGGCAAAGGAACATGACCAGTTATGGGGTCAAAATGGGTATCTGTGATAACAGAATAAAAGAAGAGTCTTAGAATAATCAGAATTACTATTTGATAGAGGGCTGAAGCATAGAAGGTAGGATTCAAATAGCCTCCCATCATGCAGAGGAACTATGAATCCAGGGGTGTCCACCAACAGCACATGCATATAAACCTCCAAATTCGGTGTTCATAGTACACCTGAAAGTCTGATTGGAAGTGTCAAAGACAGGAGCACAGCTTAAAGGCAGTCTGTCCTGCACTGACTGTGGTCTCTTTATACCCATGAGGTACTTTTCAGCCACCCAACCCTGACACTGCTGGGATTGTGCCTGGCAAAGCATGGAAGAGGTTGCAGTGCCCGAAGCAGCACAATTAGAAACATCCCAGCTATTCAGTTTGCTTAGAGCTTCATTACATTGCTCTGCTTTGCAGCTCACAAAGACTGCAGGGCTGATTTCCTATTCATACAGCCCCAGTTACGGGTAAATATTACAGGGATAGAATTTAAAAAATGAGAGAAATAAACAATCCTGGTATACTGTCCCCTCCTTTTCTTTTTTCTTTGGCTACCAAAGATGCTGCTAAGCAAGTGCAACATTGTCCTGGATCTGGCTTCTGCTCTGGATTCAGTGCTTGCAGAGTGTTTGTTTTTTATGTGAGTGCAACTTTTTGCTGGTGTTGATGATGAGATTATTATTCTAATCTGACAGGCTCTGATGGATAGCTAAGAAATCACCCTCAAGACTTGTTTGGAAACCAATCATCACAAACTCATCATAAATCTTCTACAGCAGATTATGTGACAAGATGCAAAGTGAGTAATATGGCTTTAGAAATACCATATGAATAAAAAAAGACCAATTCACACAACCATGCATGCCTAAGTAGATGCAATACACTGCTAAGATTAATGAGAACTGCTGCTGTACGACTGCACTCCTTATGCAAATATGAAGAACAGTATGTGGCTTCAGATACATGGTCCAGATATTTATTTTAAAGCTATTAAATGTTTTTTAACACTATCAGTGGCATTCTCAGATTATTTTGGAAGTTACACTTAAACATTTAAAATTCTGCACATTTCTGGGAACTGGGCACAGGCAGATGGAGCTTGTGTGCATCTGTGTGTGAGGCCTCCTATTTTATGTCTCCATTTCCATCAGAACTGAATGGTGCAGTGTGTGTTTCTGCATCAGATGATACAATTGAGGCACCCATTCAGACTAGACTGCTGAAGATTACATTATTCTTATTTCAAAGTGTAGAAGATAAACTATACTGTATTTATGAACATCAACCTTTAAATTCTTTAATGTGCTTTTCACCTGGATGCATTCAGGAACTCAGATGAGAAAGTAACACACTGAGTTGAATTTGCATTATAAAATACAAAAAGCTTTGGCAAATTACTCAATGTCAGGCCTTGACTGACAGCAAAACACAGACAATAAAAAACATTCCATAAAAGGTCACTGCACTTCAACCTTAAGTAGCTCCCTTTCACCCCACAGTGAGTTCCACTCACACAGGTCAGCCAAACACCAGAGAACCTGTCAGGCCATCATGCAGCTGCACCTGACTGCTTGTCATCCACATTCTTGCCTTCCTGTGAAACTACCACCAAAACATTTCATTTTATCCCTCTCCATAGAGCTTCTGAGAAAAACAGAAAGGGAGAAGACAACATCTAACCCTACCACAAGGCAGATCACCCCTGAAAATATTCACAGAAAAGGTAAATTTAGGACACCAATATCCTTTGAAAACTTCCACAGAGGGGGAAAAAAACAAACCACTTCACAGATGTGTGCTATAACCCACAAAATTCCTGCTGTAATCAGCAGATGTATTCAACTTCATTAACCTGAAAATCAAACTCTTTTCAACTCAAATACAAAAATCATGAATTGTAAACATAGCTTTCATACCTTTTGTAAGTAAAATACCAGACTGAATGTATCATGGTGATTTATAGGGAGAGATAGGTGAAAATCTGACTTAGCAAAAAGGTTATGAACTCCAGATGAGGACCTAGCAACTGTGTTCACAATATAGTTTTGTAGCAAAATTTTACAACAGTTCTAACAAAGCAGTTTATCTTTTCCCTGTTTTACAACTTCTTTAAGTTTTGATTTGAAAATAACCCATATGAATTATGTTTTACTATTGAAAACAATGGAGCTGACAAAAAGATACAGACTAATATTACAGATTACAACAGAAAACTACAATTTACAAAATTTCTAGCCTGGTATAGAAATACCGACCTCATTTTATTACTTTGTGATAATGGAAAGTGAGGTCTTTCTATCTTCTGAGTAGCTTCACCTCTACTATTTAAAATTTTGATCTTTCAATATTTTGTATAATGAGTTCTGAGGCCTGGTGACAACTTTAGCACTGAACAGATAAGCTTCTGAAGTGAAGAAAAGTAAAGTAAAATATGCTGTTTCCTCTGTATCCCTACCAGAATGAAGGAACAGTTCGTGTCCTGACGAGGGTCGGCTCCCTGAGCTGGCAGGTTTTGTGTGCTCAATCATGCTGTGCCGAGCAGGTGGTGGTGGTGGGGGGAGGGAGGGGGGAGAGGTATCAAATGCATCTTCACCTGCAGTTTAGAAATGAATCATTAGATGAGCAAAACTTCATTAAGAACTGCAGAATAAAGAATAAAGCTTAAACTTTTTTTTTCCTCTGGCTGCTGAGCCCTTTACTCCTACGGTTCATCTAAGCAGTTCAGTGACTCCAGTAATGAAACTGTAAACCTGACTGTTAATACCCACAGTCCTCTTCTAAAACATGCTCTGAATGACCTTTTGCAGTGCTCGGTTTCTTGTCTTGGACGAAAGGAGAGATTGCTTTTAGTGACTCAATTGCCAAGAGTGTACTACAATGAAAGCTTCACTGAGCATCACGGTAGAATAACAGCTGTATTTCAGTGGCTAAGCAAGTGTATTTATATACAAACACCAATGCTGACTGCACTGAATCTGCTACATTTATACTGGGTATTATCACTATCTGCTGCTCAGAAGCTCTGACTCCAGACAAAAACTGAATTTTCTAGAGCTTGGCAAAAGAATGCACCTCTTATACAAAGGTGGTGCAAGCAGGACTGGAGCTTCCAAGCACTGTCATTTTTGTGCGGTTTTTTTGGCCTTCATTTCTCCTGCATCCCAGGAACACTTCAGGGACCAGAGAGAGCAGAGAGCAGGAACAAGGCAAATGTTCAAAAGGTTTTATGGAACCAGAAATGTGGATGCTGACACATACACATAGACACAACTAAGCATCTGAGTTTGTCAATGAAGGTGTGGGTGGTCCCCAAGCATAGCACCAATATATATGCAGAGATCACTGATTTTGGTGTAGAACAGAACAGAAATAAGGGTAGGAAAAAAGAGCTTTTCGTGACTGTAGACAGCAGTGAGTTTTGAACTGTCCCTTGATGGGGGAAAAAAGTCTCAGAAATTAACTAATTAAATTCAGTGGTTTGGTTTTTTTACTCAAATACACTCTTTTTGGCATTCTTCTTTTTATTTGATAAAATAAATTGAATTATTTAAGCTACAGTAGGAAAAATGCTCCACTACTGCAACAAATTTCAATGCTCAAACTTCTTAGTAAGGGACAACTAAAATTTCTTTTAGGGAAAATGGCTTTTACTTTTCTGTAGAGGTGGAATACAGGTTTTAGTCTGTCACAAGTGAGGCCATACAAACAGACTCCAAATGACACAAATATTGACTGACAGCTGTAATATTTAGCTCATAGCCTGTTTGGTACTCCTAATGTATCCGACATTGGCTGTTTTTCAGTAAACATGGCATTTAGTTCATCCGGGCAGTGTTAACCATTACATGTAATCAGCAAAAAGTCTGCAACCTAAAGGGGGCACCAGAAGATCATAATCGGAGGGTGTCCTGTTGAGCAAAGAGCTGTGTTTGGGGCTGTCTCTGGCAGGAGGCCGTGCAGGAGGCAAGGGTACCGGAACAGTAGGTGCATCACAGACATCTCCTGAATGACACAACCACAAGAAGTGAATGTTTTCCTGCTGCACCCCCAGGGCAGCGCAGAGTAAATCTTCTCGGCAAGCAACGAAGAAACAAAAATGTACCTGACTCCGGATGTTTGGATTTCTTTATCTCAGAAGTAGCACCGTGTGTTCCATTTGCACATTGGCCATTCTCACACACCCTGAAGACAGACATTAAGCAGGAAGCAATCAACCATTTAGCCAAGCATTAATTCCCTGAATGAGCAGTACCTGGCAGTTTGCTATACAGAAACGAATCAGGGACAATAAGTCGCATCAATTTTGAAATTTACGTTTTTAGATACTGAGAGCAGCTACTGGTTAACCCTCATTAAAACTGCTTTGAAGGATTGTATTGCTTTCTTGGTGATGTACTGAGATGGCTTAAAACAACACAGGCTGCAGTACAAGTTAGAGGAAGGACTAACTTTAAACACAGTCCTCACTTCAGAGCTCAGGTCATTACTTTATTCACACAATTACTTCACAGGCTCAATCTTAGCTCACTTTCCCAGATGCTGAATTTTCCCCAGCAGAATTATGAAAAAAAGGAAAATGTGGATTTTGGTAATTATCCACACCAAAGCACACAGAAAAGCCATTAAACAAAACATAACAACAACAAAAAAATCCAAACAGAACACCATCAGTAACACATTTCAACTCAACTTTGCCAAATATTAAAAAAAACCCAATGAAGACCCCAAAATTGAACTAGCCAAAGCAGTTTTGCAGGAACCTATTCATTTCTGCATCAAAAATCTGAGCCTTCCTAATACTTCTACCACAGTTTACTGACTTTTTTTCTTAAATAGATGCATATTCTGCCCTCAAAACTTAAAAGCAGTATCAAATTAATATGAAAAGTATCCAACCAAACAGTAAAGAGTGCCTACAGTCTTGTTGAAAATATTGGAGATTATTTTTGTAAGAAGACTTTGTTCAAATATGGCAGGGAAAAATATTGAACAAGCCTTTTCATAATATTAAATGGGTTTTCAAAAGATGAGAGGATCAGAAAATTGCTCCTGTCACTGGAACTGTGGGCCCGTACATTCAGAAAGAACGAGAGATTTTCCGTGGAAAAAGGTCATCATGCTACACAATTCCAGCTTAAAGATAAAAATCCCATTCCACCATGCACCATTATTATTAAACACTGGGAAATCTGCTGGAGTTATATGCAGCTAAAAACCCCAATTAAAATTTGGGGGTTTTACCAACAGTATTAATAAACCTATCAGCTTTGCCAGATTGAAAGGAAGAATGAATAAGGGTCTGGAATCATTTGAAATATATAAACAGGAAAGAGGAAGTGAATTGCATTTGTGGTCCCGAGAGTTACAACTAAGAGGAATGAAATAAATATAGGAATAATTGCAAAATTAACAAACAAACAAAAGCCCCTAATGGTAAGAGATCTTTTGCTATAAATTAATTCCCCCAGAGAAGCAGTAGAGGAAGTGTTGTTTCTTTCTTTGACATTAGATTGGCTCAATCTTTCAAATACCATGGATGCAATACTTCCTTTGACTCCTCACCATATCACTACGTAATTAAGAATACTTTCTACTCCAGTTTTAATCAATTCTGCATTTTCAATAACTTAACTAGCTACAGGCAGCAAGGTAACTCAACATGGCACCACTTCAGAAGTATCCAGTCCATGAGGAGCCCAGCTAAGCGATCAGTTTACAAACAATGCTGAAATACCTGTTTACATCAACAGTAAACACCAGAAAAAAGGGCATCAAATGAGTACTAACAAGCAAACCTTCTGTCCTTTCCCCTTTTGGAAAAAACTTTATTAGGAAAAGACAGCAAATGTAATAATGTAATGTTCTTCTAATAACAGCCTAATTAGTAATGCTGAAATTCTTTCCTTTTATATCTTATTTCTGAACTGATCTTCAGCAGTAACAAACCAGACAATTAAATGATCTGCCAGAAAGTAAGACCATGAATAATTTTTTGTACTATTCTTGAAATATTTTTAGCATTGTCATATCTGCAGGTAAAAGAGAGAAAAGGTAACACAAATTTGGGAGTAGGATGGGACAATTACATAATTCTAAACTACAAAACATTCTGACAAAATTTTTAAGCTCTTTAGCTTGCTGAAAACTCCAAGTACTATCCAAGAAGTGAGGGACTAACACTTTGCAAAGAGATAAGAGAAAGTGACACTGGGGGAAAGAATTGAAATGTGCTAAAAAATAGATAACATTTTTTAAAAAAATTGATAACAGTTTTGCCGAACAATAATGAGAAGTTTCATTGAAACAAAACATTGCTCCCATGCAACAGATTTTTTCTTGAAAACTTTATCCCAGCTTTCACATCTAAGCAGTGACATTAGCTAAAAGAACACTTTTGAAGTATGTGGAACCCCAGACTTCTTTTTTTTTTCAAATGTCTAGGAGAATGGTTTGAGTTAAATTTTTTTATCAGAATGTATAGTAAGAGGAATTGGTGGTTTTAATCATGGAGCAACTTGAATAGCAAACTGATGCATTTTATCTGTAGCAAGTCCTGAATTCATGTAAAAAACACCATCATATGCACAGTAAAAACTGGAGAAAACTTGGGAATCATCTTTCCATCTATAGCTTCTGTTAATAATTCTAAGGGTCTGGTAAAATACAGTACCAGCCAACTGAAGGCACTCTATTTTTTTCTGTAAAATAAAAATGTTAAGATTCTATTCCTTCAGCTGCTTATTATCTCAAGAACGTTTCAGTTGGAATCTATTTGCATCATTCCCATACGAAAGCACAACACGATCCCATAAAAATGGCACAGGTAAAAAGGATCAGGACCTTGGAACTTTTTTCTTCTTGCTTCCTATTTTTTTGCTCAGCCAACACAGTAACATTTATAATTTATTCTTCTGAAAGTCTCATACCATAGATAAAAATTTAAGTACTTAAGTTCATTAAGCTTCGGCAATTGCACTATATTCATGCCTAGGCAGTGAAGCCTGGCTCAGGATTTCTAAGACAGAATTTTTAACCTGCATGCAAAGAATGATCAAGCTTTTTTCTACTTGTTTTAAATTCTGACTTAAAAGGTCTAAAAATTATTATTGGCTAATTCTGGGGTGGAGAGACATGTTGAACCTTACTGATGGTAAGTCCTCGACATCATGACATTCTGACAGAGAGAGGAAAAATGGCATTATGTCACTAAATTTTTTTTTAATCACAGAAGGTCTATATTTTTTAGATCAACACTCGATTTTAATATCGTGCTTGTGACCTACAAGACCAGTAAAACATTTGCCCCTTTTCCCCCTATGACTCCAGACTTATTGTCTTAATTCCAGCCATTCATATCTTTCTAAGGGGCAAAGTTCAGCAGCAATGTCACAGCCTTCAGTTGCCATGTCCCTCACTCCAAGTCTCCTTATCATAATCCAGTAGTAATTCTGAACAGTGAGAGTTTGGAAGTATTGTTTCAGAACATATTTAAAGCTAAGGAGACATGTTCCACCTGTACTTAAAAAAAAGATTCTCTTCCTGAGAAGCACAAAGAAAATATACTACCAAACAGACTGAAAAAGCTAAAAAGACACACTATATACTGGGCAAAAAGAGAATCAAAGTATGTACATATGGCTGCCAGTTCACAAACTTTTCAGTACAGTATTTCTTTTAAATTGAATTGTTTAAAATGTGAAAGGCTAAGAATTTCAAAGCTGACTGGCAATTTCAGTCACACAACTCTCCTAAAAATTAAAATTGAAAGAGTTTTTAGGGGTTGAATATCCTGGTCAGTTTTGAAAACCTCAATGTAAGGAGAAAATAAAAGATCTCAACTGCAGAAATGGTATCCCAAGGAAAAAAAATCCAGTTCTGACACAAGAGAGATAAAATGATGTGAACTTCATAGGTTTATATCTGTGCCAGTGGCCAAATGAAACAGAAGCATGGGTAATCCAAGCTTAGAAGGCAGGCAAGCTTAACCATCATTAGACATTGAATTCAGTTAATTTTGGAAAAAACAGAGGTTTTGTAAGAAAAATTTCTTTCAAGGCTGCTAAATTACCTTACCGAGCAAGAGGTTTTAGATTATGACCATGAGGTGGTTGTGAGCTCAGTATTACAGGATGTGAAGAAGGAATTTTATATTCATCTTCATCATCTGGATGTTCCCTTGATTTATCAGACAGAGAATTTGCTGAAGGACCAGGGCATCTAAAGAGATGAGAAAAAAATTGATTTATCTTTAGCTGTTAGGTACTTGATCTCACATAATACCAAAAATACTCTCCTTTAGCCCAAACATCTTTAATACATCTGCTACAGATAAGGAGACACAAGCACCATGTCAAATAAACTTGTAAGGTTACTGACTTTTTGTCACTGAGAATGCACAGAGCAAAGGGTAGCTGCCCTTCTAAGAGTAAAACAGCTACTTTATGCAAGCACAACATAGCAGAGAATCACAAAGAGTCAGAGTACTAAATAGGCACTTGCAAGACTCACCCTGTTTGCACTTATCAAAAGCACTCAATAAAAGTTAATTCAGGACAAAAGGTGTTTAGCAGGGCTTAGAGATGCAGAGGACATTCACCCTTTCACTGGCCTGTCAAGCTGTGAGTAGGGACAGGCTGTGTCCTCTCACATGCCTGGAATGTGCACATCAGCCCTGCTCCTTCTGTCACCAAGAAGCGCCATGCCAAAGGCTGATCTCCAGGGAGACAGGAATGCCAAGCCACAGTTTGCCCTAATGGAACTATGATTCCACCTTCAAAATTCTGTTAGCAAGATGGGACAGACAGCAAGAGGAGAAACACCTCTTGGTGCCACTTTTCCCTCAACCACCTCAAGGCAACTAAATATTCCTAATATATTTACAGACTACAAAAGGTGCTTGGAATTGGATGCTCCTTTACATACCCAAAAATGGATGCTCCCTCATGCAAAACACTGCTGTAGTTTACAGTACTTTTGAGACTGCTAAAGAGTCTGCTACTGATGTAGCAAAAAGGGAGCTACTCACTGGAATGAAACAAACACTATTTAAGTTGAAAATTTTGAAGTTTTGGGGAAGAATCACTTTGTATCTTTGACATAAGAGTTTTAGATATCTTTTCAAGAATAAAACAGTAATTTGATCAAAACTGCTAGAAAAGTCTGACATAATTACCGAAGTCCAATTAAAAATAACTATTTTCACATGTCTAGTCAAAAACATAGGAGCTGAGTAGAAAATAAAAATCAGATGTTCAGTTAGCAAGAGTCCAATATTTCATCATTGAAGTACAATTTATAATAACTACTTTAATAAAACAAAAATAAATCAGTACTGTGTCCAGGAAAAAGAAAAAGAGACCCAAAAACTTCCAGTGCTTTTCTATTAATATAAGTTTCTAAGGAGAAAAAAAAAGTCATATTTGTAACATTATATTCAGTAAAAGCTGACCAAATAATTTGAGCAGGGATTTTTTAGAACAGTGAAGTTTCAAGTAAGAGTCATTTTGCCTCTTTGTTATTTAGAATGAGACATTTCATACATGATCAATGTATCCTTCAGACAAATGTTTGGAATTACAGACTGATTAAAACAACTAGAAATAATAGAATGCCTTGGAGCTATATGAAACAAACTAGCTCTCAATCCACCACACTGCACAGATTGGAGAGCATGAAAAAAATGAGCAACTTGCTCAGATTAATTGGAGTAGCACAGTTGTGAAAAGCAGAGTATTTTGCATCAAGTACAGTTCAACATTTATGAGTGCTGAATGCAGTCAATTCAACAGGAGGAAAAATAGACTGTAAAAATATTCTCTTTGACACTTCCAAATAAATCATGATAGATACTGAGTTACTTTTTTTGAAAGCAATTGCTGTGGTTGGTGAAAATCGCTGGTTTAAAATTTTTTTTTTCTCTTCCTCCCCTGTTTTTCCACCTACATATGGTCACACAATATTACAGATTAATGGCATATTTCCAAGTGGTGACAAAAACTTAATTTTAAATAAATAAAAACCAGACATATTAGCATTTAAGAAAGAACATACAGTGATAGGTTTTTAACAGTCACTCCATGTAATATTTTAGTCATTAGATAATTTGAACTTCTTACTCCTAATGTTATGTATTGATAATTTTACATTATAAAAATCAAAATCTCAAATTGTCTGTGTAATTTTAAAAGGTGAAAGTACAAAGCCAAAACAGAAATGAAAGTTGGTTACTTCCTCAAAAATCAATGGAGTTTGGTTTTTGCAAATGAAGATTTTTCCTTCTCCCTGGAATTCGTTTTCTATTCAGAAGTCTTCGGTTAGTGAAGGAATTATTCTTTTGACCAAGCTCAAGTCACACATTCTAGCTTTGGATTGGCCTGACACAGATTCTGTGCCTGTACATACTGTAACAATATTGTGTGGACTTTCCAATGCTCTGTGTATACATTGTATTTTGGTTCTGGGCTGTATCTGCCAATATCTGAGTAAAAAAAATGGGATTCTCACAGAGGAGGATATTTTTCCATGCTATGAAATACAAAAATAAGAATATTCCTGCCTTTGGATTTGCATGGTGTTATGAAATAAGTAGACCAGAAGGGCACTGATTATATGAGGCATCCAGCCAGTACTTCCCTGAGACCCCACCTCCATCACGTTACATTGTGATATTTAATTACAGGTATGTATGGACAATATTCTAAAATTTTCTTCTGAACTGAAAGTAGGCATGGAGAACTTCACCTCAGCAATTGCTCCAGCTAAAAACAGGTGTCTAAATAAAAAAGTCCACTGCACCTTTATTGTCGTGCTCAGGAAGAAAAAACCCAGCATATTAATAAAATGCTGAAATATATTTGTCTTCTATATTAAAGCTAACTGTACGCAAAAACGGAATGAGAAATTTCCCCAGACTAATATGAACTGACTATCCAATTACATTATTTAACAGCAAGAATCACAAGCAGAACATTGGAAAGAAGTTGTAGGATAGCATTATTGTGATATGCTCTAATTTCCTTACAAAAACACAAATAAAGGGATAAACCACATTAAAGAACTTCCAAGCTTTCAGCTTTAAATACATCTTCTGTACAAAATCTTGTGTCATTCAGATTCTGAAGATATTGCTATGACAGCAACATCTTTATTTAAAAAATAAAGTCATTTTACTGGAAGACTAACAGTAGTCTGCACTTGAAATGACAAATCTTCTCATATTCTGCAACTCAAGAAGGTTGATCATATTTAAAATTATGCAAAATGGTTTTGGTTGCTTGTTTTTTAGCCACAACAAATAAGAGATGATAGTGTGAACCCTGGATAAAGCTTCACGTACTGAAAGCCCAGAAAGCCTGACTAGATTAGGCACAGAACAATGACAGAACACATTTTTTAGCCCTAGCACTTTCCCTAGAATCTGTCATCTCCTGTGATAAACAGCTCTGACCACACTTCTCCTGTAGTAATAGAAGCCAAACCAGACAGTATCTGCTCTCACTGCCAAATGCCTGTGAGCAAGATATGCCACAATTTATCCTCTCTCCCTATACAAACATGCTGTTTTCAATTAACATTAAGACTGCTCCCACTTAATCAATACCATTTATGTTTCCTTTGTAAAGGCACATTAAAATTCATGGAAAGCATATCAAGCTATATTAGTTAATGTCTTCCTTTTTCCAATTTTTTCCTTTAGCACCAGAGAGCTGGTGCTATTATCTAACATTAGCTAGCACTTTTCTTTTATAGATAAAGTTAACTTACTTTATACTAGGGATGATGGAGCCAGCTGGAAGAGGGGGTGAAAGCCGTGGAGGGACATCATATTCTTCATTTATCAGATGACCATTTGAAAAAACCTAAAAATCACACAAGTATTACAATGGGTATCTCCTTTTCTCACCATGGATATTCATCAACTAGTATTACAAAACAGACCTTGAGAAGCCTGTGGGTAAAGGCTTTTCCAGGAGTTCACAACACAGAGCTGTCTCTGAAGTGACTCTCAGGCCTGTTTCAGCTCACCCCATTTTGGAGCTGTAGAACATGTCAACTTAAAACTTCACCAAAAGAAGAAGTTTCACATGACAGTTACTAGACAGACACTCAGTTACAGCTGAACTGCTTGGGGGAAAATTAAGATTTCAAGACTGCAAAGTGAAAGAGATGAAGTGTAATGGCAAAGCAACGGGTACATCATGCTAAACATATTAATTATTAAAACCGTGATACAGCACCTGCCAGAATCCATCCTCTACCCACAGGATTGTCTTCCCAATCCTTGGCTTCTACCAATAGCAAAAGGTTTATATTACAATTGATATATGAATCAGGGAGAACAATTCATTCCATGTTTCCCTCGTGAATGTAAATACACCTGAAATGGTAATCCAGAGTTGCTTCCTCTAATCAAATTAGATTAGAGGTTTAGATCTATAACCTGAACATGACAGTTCAGGCAGTACTTGGTTAAAGATATGTATATGTAACTTCTCCAGACTACCCTTCCACAATGACTGGGTATTCTAATTTGAGGAGTATTCATTCCATCAGCTTCAGTACTGTGCTAGATCACAACAAGAATGCTATATGAAGGTACAGTTGAAGGTATAAACCCAGCATCCTTTTAAAATCAGAAGAAAACCTGCAGCATTTTAAACAACAGCCGAGTTATAAGTAAAATTTTGGTGCTTTGCCTCAATGTTGCGAAAAGCATTATATACTAATAATTTAATTATATGTAACATCACAGATGACCTAAGCACCTTTCATCACATATGTCAACACCCCTTATCAATAGAATTGAATTTCAGTAACATACTTTCAAAATAACCAAAAACCCCCATACATATATATGTATATATATATACAAACACACACAAAAAAAAATAACTGGAGATAGAAAGATTAAATAGCTTGTGGTCTTGGGAGAAGCAAATAGATTAAAAAATTTATTTCTAACTACCACGACTTAAACACAAATCCATCCGTCTAAGCAAGAGCTGTGTAGTCTTGCACACAAATGTAGTCTTCAAGCAAACAAAGAGAGCAGCTTTGAGTTAATAACCTCTATGAATAAATTACTGAGCTGCTTTGATAAAACTGATTAGAGCAGAACTAGGAAATTTTTCTTAGGACATCACCATTTGATCTCTTTTCAAAGCTAAGCCTGACCAGCTGTAAATGGCTTTGCAATTGTCTGAAGCTGCTAAATGCCAGAATTCACTTCACCTGCAATAGAGCTAACCAAAACATCTAGTACTCCATCAGAAAATGCATACACAGTTTTGGCATATGACAGTTCCAAGGTGGACTTGAGGTGCTACATTATTACAGTATACAGGGATACACTGTTATCGTGAATAATTTGATGGAAGAATGTAGCAAATCTAGAATATTCTCTCAAATATATTTTTCAAAGGTTTTATGTGAAAATTGTAATTCACGTTACATGACCCTCATGTACTGTTGCTTTACACATTACCGTATTTAACAAATCATTTCTTTATGAGCAGCTTATTATTAACTATCAACAGAAAAGATTCAGAAACCGCAAATCCACACTGGCCAACATAAAGAGTGTGCTAGGCACAAGACAATGCTGCGGCAGGGTGTGAATTTAGGATTCAGCACCCAGCCCATCAGAAATACCTTGGCACCTTCTGCAGGCAGCTCGTGACGCCTGTGCTTCCTCATGAAGCCCTGCTCGGCACTCGGGCGGCCGTGCCTCCCGTTGGCGTTTGGCACGGCGGTCAGTCCCGCCTTGGGCGAAGCGTCGCCCCCGCCCCGGCAGCCGGCCAGCGGAGTCATCGGGAACACGTCCCGGGGACACCAGCCCTCGAGGGGCACGGGCTGGTCCCGGGCAGGCAGGCTCTCGGGGTGGTGCAGGTGCCTGCCGGCCCTGCTCTCCGGCAGGATCGGCGGAGGCCGCTCCGGCGGCGGCGGCGGAGGGTCTCGCAGGGGAGGCGGCGGCGCAGGCAAAGGTTTGTCCTGCTTCCTCACCATGCAGGGAGAAGACTAAACAACACAGGAAGTTACAAACAAAGAGAAGTTACACAGAGGCATGAACGTTGTCCGTGACCAAGTATGGCTTCATCATTTCTGACTGAGATATTTTCTCGGCACCAAGGCAGTGCTTGCCAGAAGGTTAAATGCAAGCCTTGCTGGCATTCTGCAGACAACCTGGCCCTCTTCAGAAAGCATGCTCCCACTTCTGATGTTGCATGAGTAACCCAAGCAAGGGTGGAAAGCAGAAAAGACACCTAACTCAGAAAGATTTATTTGACCCATAGGTTTTTCCAGTATCCTTTCCTTTGATCATTTGAATCACTTATTCATTGGCTGAAATGAATTCTGGGAAGCGCTTGGAAAAAACAGGCTTCCTGATGTGGAAAAGAAACCCAAAACCCCAAACAAAGTAAAACCCCAGAGGACCAACTCACTGACAGCAAATGAGCACAAAAATGATTAGAGAGCAAGGGGAAGAAGAAATAATTATTTCATGTTTAATTATATACCTAGGGATGACTCCAATCTTTACATGACATGCACTGTGTCAGAGTGCTGAATCTCTTTGAACTGTAGCTCAGTTTTTCAGGTAGCAACCCAATTAGTTTGTAGTTTTACTTGCAATTAGCTTATCTGCAAGCAACATCTGTCAGAATATTTGCTTTCTAAGAATTGAATTATATCATAAATGGTTAAATGTGGTCTAAATTTATGTAGGCTAATACTAAAAAGCTGAAACCCAGGTTATCAGGAAAAAAAACTCATAGCTGCATAAATCTGAGCACAAATCTGACGAACATTCCATTATGACTGAATTACTAATGGCAATTTACAAAGTAACAGTTGGGCCTGGTCTTTACAAATATTTTATCTCCAGCTACCATAAGAAATACAGGGAAGATTATTTCCCTGGGAACATACAATTTTCTTAGACTTCAGTAAGCCTGCATATTATTACCACTTAAAGAAATGGAGGTCACTGAACTTTTAAAGTAAGAGCAGCATTTGCTCTGACTTTACTGGCTGTCCCAGCACTATTCTTCAAGCAGTACCTCAACACGTGACTCAAACTGAAAATGAACTTATTCTACCTACAGGTCTATGCATATTAAAAGGAAGTAAACTAAATATAGAAGTGTTTAACTCACTTGCTAGTCAAGTAAAATACTTATTTTCACTGCCAATGCAGGCAAATAATACCCTGATTCAGATTCTTTTGTTATACCTTATGGTTATAAATTATAGTTTTTAACTTGAGCAAAACAGAAAAGTTGAGGGTTTTTTTCCTGAAGGAGTCATTTTGGCAGGACAAAATCATCTTTTTTTCTCTTAAATATAAATTTTTTTAATGTCTGAGATTATTCTTTGTTGCATCCATCCTGTTTCCTTTGCACCCCAAATTTTTTTTTCCAGGAAAAGTTTCAAGTAAAAGAAGTCTTTTCAAAAACTTAAAGCAGCATTAATGCTATTGCTATTTATTTTTTATTTAAAAGCCATGGACTGCAAAAAATCTTATCGTAAAACTAATTTTTAATGGATGTGGCATATGTTTTGTGTATATCCTCAATATGTTATAAATGCCTTTGCATAATATAGGAAGTTAAGAAAGAAGATTAAAGAAACTATTCAAACTCCTATTTCTTCTTCTAAATTATAAACCACTAAAATCTTAAAAAGATAATGATTTTCAACATTAAAGTAAAAAGCTGACAAAGAAACAAGGTACTTCAAACTGGATTACTATGAGCACATAGGTTTCAAGTCATGTCCTGAACTTGAATGTGAATTAATCATATAAAAATTAAAAATTTTAATCTAACTCCCTCTCTCTATACAGCAATTACGAAAAAATCAACTTGTTATAGAGAGGAACAAACAGTATTTGTTCTCTTTCATGCTTATCCACTAAAAAAATCATTGAATCTTTAGTATCACTAGTTTTACAAAACATAGCAGACAATCTTATTGGCTATAGTCATTATTATTTCCCTTGAAATTTGAGTCCTAGTGCCATTTAAGGTTTTGAAAGCAGTGTATCTGCACATATTTTTCTTGTAAGGACACTGTGGAAATTGAACATAAATCATCATGAAAGGAAAACATATAATCTTAATGAGATAATGGCCTTTAAATCTATTTGCAGGAAACTTTAGCTTCTCTTTATTTTCATTAATCAGAGTTTGTTACAGAACTGATCCATTACTGCAGCATCTTTAAAATTCTGACCATAACCAAGTACAATATAATCATCAGAAAAAGTGAAGTCATATTTGACCAACATATGCCAGAAACATTTAACTGCATAAGGAAAGAGAAGAGACTTCATCAATATGGATCTAAAGTTTCTTTAAAGCAGAAGGAATTAAAGTTCTTCTGGGCAGAGCAAAATTCTGAAAAACCAAAATCCATTGAAAGGTTTGAAACACTCCACTATACAAAACAAGCAAGAAGCTCACCTTGGAAAAAAGCAAATGTAATTTCTCAGAATATTTCTCATATATCCAGAAATAATGGCTCAGTAACACCTACCTTTGGGGACCCGGTTGGGCTGGCACACGGTGACCGTGCTACTCCTTTCTGAATCAGATCCAGACGGGGAGGCACGGGTGGAAGACTAAGATGTGGGATTTGCAGGGGGTCTGGAAGTGGTTTTCTTCTTTGTGCAAGAGGGGAAGATCCTGGGGAAGTCACTGGTGAATTCTGCCTGTCATTGCACTTCAGGACAAAAAAATAAAATTACCTTTTGCCTGATGATCAAGTATACAACTTCCATTCCACAAGTAAAATGCTTGCTACTTTATCAGATACTTACCAAGAGCCAATTATAATAGTAATTTTTCGTAATGGACATCTTATAGTTACTGAAAAAAAGGTCTACAAGTCATTCTACGTCAAAATTAAGACCTGTGTTAATTTGTGATGAAAATAGAAGAATATATACTCCAGCAATTTGTATAAAAACCTAATGATAACTGCCAAACATGAGGGAAAAAAAATCATAAATTCTACCACAGCACTGCTACCCTTGATAACCTTTTTATTAATAGAGTACTCAATATAAAGTTGTACAAATTTCTTTAAAAAGCTGGACATGCATGATATTGCCTGCTATTGTCTACTGCCCATTTTCAAATCATACTTCCATAAAGAACAGAATGTGTGTATTCTGAAAATTTACCTTTCAAAATCACCAGCAAGACATTAGGCAAAGAAGCGAAATCAGAAAAAAAATGAAGTGATTACAAAAATAATTTTAGAACAATTTTATCATTTAAGGAAATACTGAACTAATAACATAAACATTTAACATCCCTTTCCATTGAGAAATTATGATTTCTTTTTCCTTGACCTGTGTTTTCAAATTCATCAGAATCACAGATTTCAACTCTCAATATAGGGCTCCAGCCAATTTTGCCCTGCCCCAATGAGTCCCTGCCCCTCATTTGGCTCAGTTTTAACAAACAAAGCTCAGGTGTTTGCACAGATCAGTTCAAGTTATTTCTATGAACCCACTGTATGAGTTTCAGTGCATTGTAATAAACCTGAATGTCTGTGCTGTTCTGTGATTTCCCTGAGAGAAAATACAAGTAGCTGGAAGACATTCCCACCAAGAATCAGCCTTGGGCCACTCGTGCACTGAGGCACCTCACTGTTCTCACATCACATCCTGCCTAGAGAGGCAAAAACGCACCCATCTTTAGGCTAAACCCCTTTATAAAAACTTCCCCCTCTCTTCATAAGCTTTTTCTCATGAATGCTGAACATCCCATAGTGATAACTGAGATGAAAGTAGAAAGTTATTTAACAAGGTAAACAAGTCAGCAACATTACCTTTCTTTACACACAATCATTATAATAAAGAAATTGGAAACTTCATAAATTCAAAAGCAGATTGAAGAAAAGGATCTAAACCACTGACTCCTTATAAATGCTCTGTACTACAGCATAATTTAATATCCCATTCTATACACCAGGGATTGCTACCACATTTCCTTAAAAAATAGGAGCTACCACAGTATTACTGTCAATAGTGCATGAAAATACAGGAGAGGGGTGAGATGATGTTGAAAGCTGGAAGGGTAATATGCAACTCCATCATCAGGATGACTTTTTGTTGCCAGTCTTCCCTGCTGTCACAAATACACATTCAAATTCAAGAGACAGAGATGTTTAAGATTTATGGTCTTCATGGCTACCAGAAGTTTCTCAGTTTCTCTCTTCAATGAAGAGGTGGTCTCAATCTTCATATTAAATGTCTTGAATAAAGTCTTTAAATTTTCTTTGTTCCCTTTAATTGCTGAATGACCCTGTCCTTGACTGGAAGACCATAAAGATAAGCACATGAATTACTGAAGCATTTAGCCTCTCAACATTAGGGAAAGCCAAATAACTAAGCAAGATATGTATCTTGCAAGCATGCCTGAGCAACCATAATTATAGAATTACTATAAACTGAATGTCAATTCATTTTCCTTATCAGGAGGCATCTATCAGTTAAACAGCATAATAAACATAGTATCATTTAATAGCATTAGTTTTCAAAGTTTAGTTACAACTCCATAAAGCATTTCTTAAAGCCAAGAATCACACAATATAATATACTCAAAGGATTGACTTCAGCAGACATAAAATGAATTTATTTGCCAAATTATCTGAAATAGAACCAAATAAGCAGGTCACACCTCCAAAAAGATTCAATTATTTAAAATAAATGGAAGTGAGATGTAGTTAAGTCACAGCATTTTATGGTGTTGCACAACATGATGCACTTCAGTCAGCAGGGAATTGTTCCAGAAAAGCAAACATATATGTGATAGGAGTAGGAAACAAAGAGTAAGAAAGATAGGAAATACTGAAAACCAATTATTGGACAGGAAACATTTGTTTGGAATTTAGAATGTTCTAACTGTTGCATCATCAAACTAATTAACACAATTTCCTGAGAGAGCAACCTGAGAGTCTCAAATGGGAGACTGCATAGAGTTGTACAAATCCCAGCTAAGTGAATAGCACTGCAGTGATATCATTTTAGTAATATCCATTCCTGTTTCTATCTGGCAAACTTCTCTTACACAGTTCTGCTCTAAAGAATCATTAGGCAAAATGATGCCCTCTTCCCTCAGTGTGCTCACTGGTTCCATTCATATCAGACTTCTTTTCTACTGTTGCAACAACAGTGTAGCTTTTGCAGAGACAAAAATCATAGAATATTCACATTTAAAACCCGTTCATTTAGAAATTCAAGCTTCTTAAACCCTGACATGCTTTTAAATCAAATGAAGAAAGCAATTTAATTCATGTGACAAAATTCTAGTTCCATATATGCTCGGTATTTGGCCACTTCTATCACATTCCATGGACAGTAAACCACAATTAACAAAATGGAAAATTTTCACAGTAGTGTGTGAGAGGATTTGAATTTAGGCTTACATGCCTTGTTATGTCTTGTTTCAAAACAGCAAAATAATTTTTCAGTCCCCTGGACTACTACGCTATACTATACCCAAAATGCGACCAGAACATGATGTGACCCCACAGATTTCAAAAAAGGAATTGATCATGGTCAACAAGTTAAAGAGTAACTTATCAGGCACAATAAAAAAAAAAGAGTTAAATAGCTGCAAATTTTGCAAAATATGCAAAAGCATATTTTTTCCCCCTACAAGGAAGCTTAATTCATATCACCACTTGGTGCTGAAGTAAGAGCAAAAGCTTTGCTGGGACAAATTAATAATTCCTTGTTTTGATCCACCAATACTAAAAATAAAACAAAACCAAATATTCTTCAGGATTTCCTCAGCAATCAGTACCAGATTTCCATCATATTCTCATTAAGAAAATCCCATATTTTTCAGTCCACCCCCATCTAACCCATCTAGCTGCATTTCATGTGTGTTGACAGCTAGGCCAAAAAGATGGCTGCATCTCACATGGCATTGACAGGTGTACTAATATCTACTTTTTTGGAACACTCTCCTAAAATTTCTCTGTTTGTCACCTACTGGAGATTTCTGTACGCTGGGAAAAAATGTGCAACAAGAGAGAACAGTGACAAAAAGCTAAAACAAGCAAGTGATTAAGACACAAACTAACTCAAATGAACTGGCAGTGACAGAAGACAGACCTTCAGTGTACAAAGGGGCTCTGCTGCTCCACACAGACCTGTGCAATAAAGATGTAACTAAGGAGAAGAACACAGACTCCTTTGTAACAACATGGACTTCATCTGGTTGGCGAGACTGCTGCCAAAGGAAAAGCAGCTGTGACTTTGCAGTTGTACTGCATGAGGGACCACACTTCTGTTATTCCACCAGAGGTATTTGTTACTGGGATATTCTGGGTTATCAGTTTGCCCCTAGAAGCTGTGAATTCAACAAGAAGCCTGCTTCCAACCCTGATTACAATTTCTAGTCAAGAGTTTTTCTGATGGAAATATTAACAACCATGCTATTGAATCAAGAGTTTTCAAATACTTTTATGCCAGACAGGCACATATGAAAGGCATACTCAACATAAATCCTAATGATTGACTCACTGAAGAATACTGTTAATGTCCTTGGAGCAAACTCAAACTGCATGTGACACCTAAGAAGGTCCAAGCAGCCCTACACCAGAAGTAGTTCTCTGAAATTCCTTTATTTAAAATCAGGTAAGAGTAACTCACATATTTGGTATTTCTTGTTAAGATAAACTGTGACCTAGGCAGAGCTGTATTATCTAGGCCTAATGTGAGGATATAAATTTACATCACTTAACATTGATGACTGTAAATGTGTTTTTAAAAAGACAGATTTATTTCCTTTATCTTTGCTGACCCAAGAAAATGCATGTGAAGGAGGGAGAGGGAGTTAGGTCTGTGAAACTCAGCAGCACACTGCCAAGGAAATCAGTAATTAGGGGAGGCACACTGCCTCCAGCATTTACACCCTTCAAATACTAGTAAGTAATCAGTTAAGTAAGTCACTCCCGTTGATTCTGTTAATCATGGTGACATTCTCACCAACCAGGTGTACCATTACGTGGGAAGTGATATGTATATATGAGTTCAGAGACTGCCAAAGGGAATGCTGGATACGTATTTCAAGTCTTATTTTACATATTTTTATATTTTATATAATGAAATGAAAAACATTATGAGTATGTAACACATGCCTTCTTCCGTTGCTAGAAAAATGTCAATTTAATAATATGGAAATGAGTGAGAAGAGCCTTCTCCCATAATTTGATAGCCAAGGTCTTTTGTCATGATTTACCAAATTTGACCTAACTCGCCTGCTGGAAGAAGCCTGGTCATGGCAAACTGTCTTTCAGCCTTGACCATTTCCTATCATCATTTTAAAGTACAGCGTGAATCAAGCAGTCGGGGTTTTGTGCATTCAGATATCCAGGAAATTAATTTCAGACAAGACAGTAACAGCCCAGATGGGGTAGTTTCATCTACTTTTAGACACAAGTGTTTATAGACAGTGTTAATTCACTTTAAGGTACTGAAAACCTTGTAGTCTCCTACACTGGTAGAGACCTCCTCTATATTTTCATGGGATATTATTTGGATCAAATAATTACCTTAAGCACTTATGAATTCCAAATTATTTGTTCCTAGCAAGAACCCCTGCACTACTCATTTTCTTTATTTCTTTCTTTTTAAAAGATGTGTATAAAATTATGTCTTGTACTAAGGCAAAGTGACAGAGAACTCTTCATTCATTAGGACAATTAAATACTAAACATTATAGAATAACTAACATACTCTACTAGAGACTCAAAAGCCCTCTTTAAAAATTAAAAAAAAAAAAATTAAAAAAAGCAATTTTCAATATTTACCTGATCCTGTAATCTCCACTTTTTTTTAACATGCATTTCACAACCTTGTGCTTTGCTAGAACAAAATCTGTGAAGAGGAACATTTTGGGCAATAGCTGCATTAGCTAATCTGATACTATGGGGATGGAAATTTCTCTGCAAGGAAACAATTAACAGAGGCTTTTGGCACCTCTCTTCCTCTTCCTTTCATTAAGAAATACCTGAAGACAATTTGGAAATAACAAAAAATAAGCTGATTGATGAGGCAGACAAACAGCCCAACTGCAGTGGATTTCTCCAAAGCATCTGGTAGAGTTGATCTGCTGCTACTGCTGACTCATACACAACACCTAACAAGAATTATTTATTTTTCTTAATGTGTATCCACTAACTAATTCCTTTAAAGAATTACTAAGGAGCTTCATGATTATTCTTTTCCTTAAAGCAATTTCAAGTCTGAGGTCTTCCAGAGACTTAATGCAGACACCTCTTAGAGACTGTAAGTACAGTTTAGGGGTAAGAGCGATAAACTGCAGAACTGGTATTTTTCTGATATCTCATTGAGTATTTCCACAACGTATTGTGAAGTCCTACAGTCTTTCATCAGAACTTCATGTCCCTGAAACTCTCCTCTTCTAATGAGTTTCACAGCCCAGCTCACTACTAGCCAGATTTTTCTTAGAGTGGTCAGCCAGGTGACTTGACACAAATACAGCCCATTTGACTTTCAAGGATTAACAGATTTACGCTGAGAAAGCTTACCACAGTTCATGCAATAAAGTAAGAATTGACAAATTTGTTCACTGTGACTACAAAGTTACAGTAGTACCAGCAGGTTGGCTGCAAAAGCTAAATTATTGCCTTTGCCACCTAACTTTCATAATTTCAACAAATGACGTTATTACAACATAGTCATTATGCAGCACCCTTTTCATCTGAACAGCATTAATGACAAACAGAAGAAAATTTCACAAAGAGTAAAGTTGTACATAATGTCACAGACAAAAATATAATTTCTCTTAGCAGGCTTGAAAGATAAACTGATTAGCAGGAAAAATAAATAATGTTTAAAGAAATAGGCTAGTCTGATGAAGACATTGCTAACAAAAAGTTTATATAAACAATACCATATTACAAATAGATGGTTTGGTTAAGACCATCACTGCACAAGCAATGGTAACAATTTTAAGAAAACAGCTGCTAAAAATCACCAAACAATAATTCAACAATTTCAAATAGATATCAAGAGGATGGCAGACTGAAGATTTCTTTCACTGAACAATGAAATAAATGAAACAAAAATAGCAAGGCACCAAAGTACTCAAGCACTTGGTGGATACCTAAAAGAAGACTTCTTATAGTAAACCTATTGTTCCTTCTTTAGATAAAGGCATAATGCATTTTTCCCTTATCATGGAAGTGATAGCGTTATAAAAGCCCATCAGTTCAAGGCTATCTCACAGAGGTCATGCTGCAGACAGCAATTTAAGTCCAGGCAGGAAGGATAAACTGTTCCCAAGGGTAGAACATGTTGTATTACGTACTCAACACAAGAATGATTCATAAGCCTTAAGAGGTTAGGAAGGATATCAGAAGCCTGTATATTAACTGACAGATACTCTCAGATATGACGGTGAAGAACGCTTTTTTTTTTTCCAAACAAATACAATGATAAGGAAATGGAAAAGTAAGATGTTACAAAATAAATTCCAAGGCAATAATTCAATCTAGATGACCTTAGTATAAGGTAAAATCCAGTAAATGCTCTGTCAAAATCAGTGTTGTGTGGCCTCTGACAACACCTATTCCAGGCTAAAATACAGTAGTAAAAACTATCACCATAAAATAAACTTTTGTCAATGATAGTGCTTATTCATCAGTAATAAAATCTCCTGCAACAAAGATCTCAGAATTTAACACAGAGCACTTTCGGGGCAAAAAACATCCCAAAACACAAAGTCACTACGGATAATCTCAAAAATACTTCTCCCACTAGGTGAACCTAATACTAAAAATTACAGAAAAAAAAATAATAGACAACTCACATGAAACATAACTAAAAGCTACTTGTGTGCAGTATAAATTTGGCATCAAGTTGCTTTTATAAAGCAATAATATTGAAAACTGTTTAGAAACTCAACTTTAATCCTAAGACATTCTATGCACGTGTACACACGTGCGCAAAAAACAAATGCATATAGGAATTCTTTTCCTCTTTACAAATAAAAGCTCAGGGATTTGTCCATACAGCATAGTTTTGGATAAGAGTTTCAGTTGGTACAAACTCATACTTTGCCCATTATAAACAAAGTTATCTCGGTTTATATCAGCTGAGAATCTGGAGTATTTTTTTTCTCCAATTCAACTTCAGTTTTAATGCATTTGTATTGGTACATTTTGTTTTTTCAACCCAGCAACTGCTCAGTGAGATGCTGTGAGCTAAAGCATGAATCTCTCACTGTTTAAAGTCACAGGCAGGTTTGTTTACAAACGTCTGGGTTTAGCAATTGTGCAGAGTTTAAAAAGTTACCTTCCGGACTGAAGCCAAACGATTCATCATTAGAGACTCTTCTCTATCATCATCGTCATCCAAATCCAACATGGGCATACTAAAGCTATCCATAATACTGCAGCACCTGGAGTTCTCATCCCTGGGATCAAAGGGATCCACAATGATTGGTTCAGTCCCTTTGATTTCACAGCGGCAGAAAGGGCAGCCTTGGCCATCTGATTCCTACAGCAAGACAAAAAGTAGATAAATTTTAAAAAAATTTAAACCAGCAATAATTTTAGAAGTAGGACTTACACAGAAACATCCTCAACCAGTCTCTAAAAGCTTGTAAAGAGGGACTGGAGTAAACAGGAAACAGATTAACAAATATTTAACTAGAGTAAATCTTAAAATGACTGCACATTTAAAGCTGTCTCTCTTCAATAGATAAAGCTTCACTTAAAAATTACTCATCAAAATGTACCTTATTTCTACAAAGCACTAAAACAGTCTTAATATTACAGGTCAGGAAGCAACACATTTCCTTTCAGGCTTACAATTTTTCTATTTCTTCATGAGAAAGAAAGGTGAGGTGTGTAGACAGAGATAATGTATTTTATTATACATCTTTTACATAAAGTATTTCTTTTTCATTTGACATTAGGAAATGCAGGCAATGCATTTATGGCATGCAGCTCTTGTAAAAACATATTCAGTCCATCACAGCTGCAGCATTACCAGCATTGGGAACACCTAAAGCTACAAAGAGCTTTTTTCACATATATGTAAAAAATCAGGACTTAACTATATTTTCAATAAATTATATAAGACAAGGAATTATTTTCACATATTATCAGAAACAAGAACTACTTGAATTTTAAAGTCGTATGTGTTCAATGATTTTCAAGCAGCCAGATTCAATTAATTTTACTTATTTCAGAAATGTATTTCTTCTCATCAGAAATAAACAAAAAGCCTTTAGATTCAGACTACTAATGAACAAAATTCAGAGAAATCTTTCAAGCACTTATAGAAATGTTTCCATCAAGAAGCACAACATAGATTTAAATTATAAAAAAACAAAACAAAACAAAAACCCACCACCAAACAAATAAAACCACAAACAAAGCCACACCCCAAAGAACCATGAAGCTTTGAGAGTCCTAGATAATTCAAAGTGAAATCAGAAATCACACTGTGTTGTATTTGCAGTCAGGTAGACAGACAGCTAAAGAGATAAGAAAACCAAAATTAATTCCAAACAACCTACTTATACTGAAATATAACCAAGGAAGAGCAGGTTTTTGATCCCTCAGATGCAAAAACAACTTTAACTTTTTTCTAGTATTATTTTTATCTTGACATTTGCCTGTCTTACTAAACTGACAGATGATTTTACAGTTTTTGGATGAGCTGTATCACAAGGCCAGACATGCATAAATGATATCTCCTGACACAATTTGCAGAATTAGTACTGGATTTTCATTTTGTATGGCACTCTACTTTCAGCACTGTAAGTACAATTAACTAGTGAACTTTACTACCTCAAAAAACATCCTCAAATTATATGGTCCCACTGAAATAGCCACGGTCAAGTGAACAGCACCCTCACTCTATACAACTTCTTACAGCTTCATTTTCTAAAAAAAACAACTGATCAATGAAGCCCAGAACTTACAGTTTTCAAGGCTTTCTTGTACCTGTATTCTTCACTAGCAGTTTCCACCCTTTTTTTAAAAAAAGCCTTAGTAACCAAACAAACACATCAGCAGACTCGTATTCAATAGCATGAATATATATCCAAGATGTTTATATTAATACACACACTTGTCCATGCCCTCAGAAAGGTCATGTAGAACATTATGAACCTTACAATACAGCCTCTATGCCCATGTGCTTTTAAAAAACATGCACTTTTCAGACAATAGATTTCTGTGTTATAAAATGACATTTTACTCCTGTTGTTTAATACAAAAATGAAACAAGTAAACCAAGTCTTATTTGAGACTGAGCCCCATAAAGGTGAACAGCTCAATCATCCTTAGTATTCTATGCAGATCTGATGCTGCTTACTCAATTTTCTTCTGCTTACTGAAAACATCTGTATTGGATCTCTTGAGGCATGCCTAACGAGCCATTATGCTGCCAATTAAACAACCCACCAGAAGCTCACAACAGCTGATGCTGTTACAGTGTAATATTTCTTCATTGCCTCACTAATTATACAAAAGTTAAATTTGTAATGAAGTCTGAAATGTACCTGACCAATTACAGCTGGTAGCTATGTTCTGATGAAACCTGGTGCATTCAAACACGTTTTCTGACCACACAATGCTTTGTCATTGTCTTCCTGAATCCCTGTCCCATAGCCAGGTTCTGGGAACCTCAGCTTCTCAAGTCTCCAGAATCAGAGCACATCACTGTCCCAAGACTGCAACACGTTCCTACCAGTCCATGAGACACCCGACAATCAGAAGTACAAAGATTTCAGTCTTTCTGCTTAGCCCTCTGAGCCAAAAACCAAAAAAAAAAACAAAAAAACAAGCAAACAAAACCAACTACAGACTTCTCAGAATTTTTCAGAATTTTTTAAGTCAATGATTTATGTGCTCAGACCTCTATGTCTGTAATTCAGAATGAAAGACTAGAGAAAGTGTACCCCTGAAATGAGAAACAGCTCAGCAGCTATTTAGTAGTGAAATAAATATCCTTTCATGGGTATGCCTCAAATAGAATTTCCTCAGAATTTCTGATCTACGGCCAATTTGAAAGATTTGTGTTTGGAACATCAAACTCAATTTCATAAAGAACACAAAATTGGAAACTGAGAGTACCTCTTTTTCATGAAATCTTTATTGCTAATGGAAGAAAAACTCAAATGATACTTCTGATGTATCGTGTTGGTTTGCCACTGAGGCTTTCTTAATTAGGTAGAAAATGTCCTAATTAGAAAAGGAAAATTATAGTCTTATGTCTTATTTGAAGACATGCCACAAATGTAAGAGTGAAAACACACTGATGGAGGTGAACTCATTTAAAAACAGATCCAAAATGGACTAGACTGGAGAGACATTCATCTTAGTCTTCTCACTACATTTGTAAGCAAAGAGTGATTATTAAATCTGGAACAAAGTCCTCTCTGAGAACTGGATGAACTTGACTTCTCCCCATAAAACACAGATATGAAAGAAGGGATGGTACACAATTGTAAAGAGAAATTACCTCTGCTTTAGCTACTTTTAAGGTCAACTACCCTGAATTAAAGGTACCCATTCTCCCTTTTCCCACAGACTGGTGTGCCCATGAACAAGACGGACAAAACACACCAACCTGCATCACGAGCAAGTCGCTGGGTATTTTTGGATGTTCCATAATGACATTGTGAGAAGGGTGTTTCCCCTCCATTTAATCTCTTAGTCCAACAATCATCTAAAGCTATCTAAATGTTTCAGTGCTTCGCACGTTACTACTGTGAAACACAGGCATCCTAAAAGCTCCATTTCCCACAGGTCAGTTCATGACCTCTACTGCTGAGCAAATCCTTCCCTCACCAATGACATCCCTTCTCCTTATAAAATGCTGTCTAGTCAATTATCCATTCCCAGCAGCTACGTGTCCTCTTTGTGCCTTTTAAATACATCACAAAGTGACCTAAGTGACTGATTTGGCACCAAATGCCCAGCTTGTATTGTCTGAATAGGTACTGCACTCAGGAAAGAGTTCCCACTCAGCAGCAGTCAGCAAATGGCCTTGGCAAGACTACAAGCCCAGACTACAAAAACTCCTGGAGCTTTATTTTTCACAGATTTCTGGTTTGAAAAATGAGGAAGTTTATAATTTTTAATATATGCATCCTTGCACCTGGAAAAGTAAACATATACCCACATTGTAAACAGGAGAGAAATCCATCCTCTTCCCCATCAACTAAACTGCGACAGTACCTGCCATGCTGTAAGACAAGAAGTGCACATAAGGTGTCCACAAGGCTCTATCTTCACATCCTTGTCGTTCTCTGCACAGATTTTACACAGCTGAAAAGTGGAACCCATTTCACAGTACAATTCATACTGCTCCTGTAACAAAAGTAAGTCAAGCGATTATTTCTTTCCAATGATTTGTTCACAAAAAATATACTTCTCCAAATGCTCTGTTTTCCAACCCGCTTTACTAATTAATCTAGGAAACTCTTGCTACTGATCTACCTAAAAGCCACACTAAGGTTACTGAAACAGCTTACATTTTTGTCATGCCAAAAAGTGTTTAAAATATCTGTGCCTATGAGATTTTGTACAGACTTGTCACATGTAACTGCTATGCAAGGCACACATCCTGCTTTTCTTTGGTTGCAGCTAAAAGGAAGAAAATAATGAACATACGGTTCTAAGTGAAAAATTAAGTGATGAATGGTAACAAAACTAGGATTTTCGTTTCTAGGTATGAGTTTAGGATTAGGAAGATTATTGGATTGAAATTTCACAAGTAAGAGGGCTTTTTACCTATAGCAAGGATGCTGTATAGCAGGATGTTAAAGTACACAATCCTTGCAAAGGAAGTATGGCAAGAACATCCTGCAGAATAACTTGGCAGCAGTCAGGCACAGATTATTTAGTACTTTGCATCCTTACAAGACTGACAGGAAGGTAGAACACCACCATTAGAAGGAATAAATCATAGAAAAAACTCAAGTCTAGAACAGCTTTCCAGAATTTTTATTTTTGGGGAACTGACACTTAAATGCATTTGCATTGAAATAGGCTTTTTTAGCCTTGAAAAACCAAATTTTGAAAGCCTAAAGTAAGTACAATCCAGACCATGGGAAAATAAGCAGCTACTACTAAATAAAGTGAGGGGATATGAGGCTAAGAAAAAGAAAAAACAAAAGAGAGAGCTTGTATGTGCAGCTGTAGTCAGTGTACTAAAGATGCTTATGGGGGAGCTCTAGCAAAGAATTCATCTGCAGCAATCTAGCCCTGCAGCCACTTTCATACCATCTTTTTATACTTTAGGCAAGTATCAGTGACAACTTTAAACCTCTTCAGTTATATATTATTTAAGGCAGATTCACATAATTCAGACTGTTGAATTACCAACAGAATTAACTAATAATGTCCTCATAACTATATGGGCAGAAATAACTTGATTCATTCAATGAATTCAAAATAAAATATGATTGGCTTCTGAAGAACAAGTAGTCATTGACCATGTGCTGTTTCTCCTTTCTTTGAGAAAAAGTGAAGATATGGGCTGGAGCATTGCTCTGTGCAACACAAATACCTGATAATTCTCCATTGCTCTTTCTTTATTATCTTAAGACTGGAGGGAAAAGATGGAAGCCAGAGAAATGGAAGTATTCAGGTTTTCTTCAGGTTAATTGTTTTTAGGAATTCTCTTACTTACAAAACAGATGCATTTGTAATGTTTTTTTCTGATAATACCATAGACAGTAAAGAATACTTCTTTTCTAAAATACTTCTGGTGGTGGAATGGATATACAGTACCCAGAAGTACAGAAGATTCAGCAGGTCATCCAGTCTGATTTGAAGAAGCAGAAGACCATCTGGAACAGCATGCTTTGTATCTAATCTGATGTCTTTCACTGAACATATCCTCAAGTCTTCCAGATGTTTTAATCAGGAAAAATGTTCTACACAGTATTCCTTAAACTTTTAGTGTTAATTTCAGCACCATTTTTAATCAAGCATTTGTCTTGGGGTAGCTAATTCCTACTACTTGACTATCAAACATTTGCACAATTAATCACACCATCACTTAACAAGACTATAAACACAACTACAAATTCTAATTTTCTCTGCAATTCTCTGCAAAGTAACTCTGTTTAGGCACTTAATTACTTCTGCTGTTTTCCATGATCTCTCTTTCAATTTGCACCTGGATACCCTGGAACAGGTATTTTTGTCATGTATGAACTTGTCCTCCTGGACTTGCCAGCCAACTGTACCACACCTATTCAGGCTTCAAAACTATTATCTGATCCTCATTTTGGTTTTGTATTCCCCTCTGTTATTAGCAAGGAAACGACAAGTTACATAAACCTCAGAAAAAATTTTAATAGCTGTTTAAAATACTTCTCACTTGGAAAGGTTCACAATATAAAGCATTCCAAGACACGCTGTCTGCATCACATCCACTCTACAGTTTAAAGGATTATTATACTGTTATTCAGAACAACATATTTTCACTCTTATGAACTTATTACTCATATTTTAATAAAAGCTTATTATTACTTCTAGGTGAGATATCTTACAAAGATTCCCTTAGTAGAAGATTACAAAGTAACTCAAAACTCAGTCAACATACCTGCGTGACTTTTATGTGATCATGCGGAGTGGGCTCACATAATCCTGTCAAATCAGGATTATAACTTCGTCCATCTGGGAACAGATAGCTGCATTACAAGAAAACTGTTATAAACATGCACATCTCTTTAGCTTTATTA
This sequence comes from Polioptila caerulea, assembly GCA_013397295.1. NCBI lineage: Eukaryota > Metazoa > Chordata > Aves > Passeriformes > Certhiidae > Polioptila > Polioptila caerulea. Next base: position 537,869 of record VYXF01006607.1, on the reverse strand, counting down.
GCTAGAACATACTTAAAAAATTTCTGGGGGCAGAATAAGTTACAGTAGACATTAAAGAAAATAAATCATCTTTCCTCAGCCATCTATTTGATCTTTTCAGTGCAACTGAATTGTTATGTATTCATTTTGACACATGCTCAAGTGTATTTATAAAAGCAGAGGAAAGATTTTGACATCGCTTGCATAGCTACCACCAGAATGCATCTGAACTTTGATTAGCAGATAACCTTCTAGGGGTAGCTCAAAAGAGTATTATTTCAGATCTTTGTTTCATATTTCCTAGTGATTTCCCCCCTGGGAGCATCATGCTCAGGACTCTAATTTAGACTATTTCAAGTAAAGCTGCAGAAAAGAAGGTAACACATTTGTGTGTATCTGTATTATGATATATATAATATATGTCACAATATCATATATGTGCATATCTGTGTATGTTATGACAAGAATCTACACTGAGAACTTCTGATGCCGACTGAATGTTAGGCAAGAACCAATGAGAGCATTTCAATTGTGTGGGAAATTACCAATAGGTTAAATTATATTACAGCAACTCTAAGTTGTTCTAGATTCAGGTTTATGTTACCTGTAACCTGGAAACAGTTTCTTAAAGGTCATATATTTTTAGGTCACATAATGAAAAAGTTATAAGGTACAAAAGCATCACTCCGCATAAAATATTCTCAACTCCAGTTTTTGTTTGCTCAGTTTTTGTCAGAAAGAAACACTACCAATATAAGTGTGTTTTTATTACAGGTATGAAATCATCATACCTGAAAAAAAAATACCAGATTGTGTAGGACTGAGAAAAATTACCAGACTGCAAAAGATTTATCAATTTTTTTTTTTTTATTGATCAATTGCCTTTCATTTTCTTTCACATTATATTGGGTATAATAAAACATGTATCCCAGTGAAAAGATTCTGACACCAAATATTTGTCTGTTACTTCAGCTAACCTAGCAAAAATGTACTACTTCTCCCTATAAACTTACATTCTCTAATAATTATAAATCTTTTCAGTAAACTATTAGAATGTGGAAAATGTTCTGGCTGCACAATATATAAAAAAGCAATTACATAGCTTTCAAATCATTGTCCACAGCTAGACACATGAGTAACTGGAAGTAGAAACTGTTCAATAAGCTTAAGTGCGTTTGGGACCCTTGGGGGGCTGTGGGGGGACCGAGGGATCAATGCAACAGCTGTCTCATTTTATTTTCTCGTGGAATTTATTTGCTGTGAGATATGACTTTGGTTAACTTTCAGTAACTCTGGTTAATGAAATTAACTGCAAACAAGTGGGTTTTAAATGAATTAAATGAATGGCCCTTACTCTGAAAGAACGCGAACCACCACATGCAGATTCTGTTTTCAACATCTTTAGCTACCCATATAAGCATTAAGGGAACAAGGAAATCAGGATTTCATAGCCATGGTGGCTGTAAGAATTTTTACTTACAATCCTTCCCGGCTGCCATCAATCAAAGCTTGAAAAAGAGGTTTATTGTGAGGTATGGTCTGCAGTATGTTCCCATCTCCAGTCACATAACCAATGGCCCACTGGCCCAGGCGAGTACAACTCAGTCTGAAAATGTAGCTTGATAACAACAGGATGAATGAAAAGTCAGTGTAATTCAGAGTTCAGCAAAAGAAGTGAAGAGAGCACTTAAGGTCTCTAGTTCAGACACTGAATTAGGTCCCTGAACATTTGGGTCAGATTACCAATTCTGCCATGTTTTTTGTATAACCTTAAACAAACCTGTCTCTTCTACACTGTCAGTGTCTCATGGGCAAAAATAAACTAAGAGTAGCCACCTACACCCTGTTTTTCATCTACTTGTATTTTAGTTCTCAGAGTGAAAGCTGCACATTCACCATGAGCCATGTCCATAAACCTCTTCAAAAAGAGTATATGATATTATCCAGTCTCCATAGCTACAACAGACACCTTTTGTGCATGTGTAGGCCAATAACCTGAATAAGTGGAAGGGAAAATTAAATTAATGTATCTTTAGATGCAACAGAAACAGGAAAGATGAATGACAAAACCTGGAAATGGTTACTAGAAAATGGTAAGTTTGTGTGAGCCTGTAGACATGAACCAAGAATTATCACTTCTGTTTCAGAAAAATAAATATTAACTACACAACTGGACTTAAATACTTCTCTGTGTTACAGCTGGGAGTATACACAAAGTAGACAGAGAGCACAATCAGAAGAAAAGGAAGATTACAAGCAACAGGATTGGGCATGTATAGAGTTTCTTGCTAAAAACTCTAGTTGCTTTCATGCCAGACAACATTTCACATGCAAAAACCTCACTGAGAAAAGCATCTCACAAAGAAAGACCACAAACTCAATTCTGTATTATCATTTTCATAATTACACATCAATATTTTATTTTGTTCCAAACTAATACGAGAAATCTAAGCCTCTCTGAAGTTTCACAGAGCTCTTCTGTCAACCTTCACTAGGGCCCACATTTAAGTACTAACTATTCATCTGAACACAATCTTGTAATTTGCAGGATGTCTTTAGTCAGATTAAAGAATGAATTTCACTTAATATCTCCTCTTTCACACTCCAGCATTTCACCTAAGCAACTCAGAAAGTAGTTTTCTGATATGCAATAGAAAGTTATCTTAAAACTGTCTATTTACAAGGAACATAAAAGCCATGTGGGATAATTTCTCTATCAAGAGGATCAACAATAGAGAAATTACTAAATATATCAAAAGCTCTTAAAATCAACCTAGCTATTTGACTAATGTAGTGGTGTCCATGAGTATCAAGCTAAAAAAAAATCTTGTAGTTCCAACAGATTGATTGATTTTTAGTTTGATACTCATAGGTAATTCTTTTGATTTCTAGCAAATAGCATACTGTATCTTAAGTTACCCTAGCAGTCAAGTAACTTAAGGTACAGTATGCTATTTGCTAGAAATCAAAAGAAACCAAGTACAGAATACGGGTATAACTGCTGGTAGACTTCACTAATGAGTTTCAAAACAATGTACTTATACATGTGCTTCTGCAGAAATTTCAACAAGGAGAAATCAGGGAAAAATTGTAAGATAAAACTAGCAAAATAAATTCTAATATAGGATTAAATCCATTACTGATTTTTTTTGTCTTCCGAGTGAAGAAAGAACCCAGGATAACAGTGAGAAAATGGTAAAAGCTCAGTTTAGATAATTTACTGTGCACATCAGCACATAAAAAGTATCTAAAACCTCTACTTGTCATGATCTTTAATGTGACTGATTGCTTTTCTAGGTGAAGAGTTTATGATATAGAATGATACAGGCAAAGGAAAATGAAGAGATGAAACACAAAAGGAACACAAAAGCACAGATTAAATTTATAGCTTGAATGTTACCATGAAAGACATTAAGATGATTTTTGCTTTACTATTAAATAAAAATTCAATGTAAATTTTGAAAATCAAATTATATTTTAAAATAAGCTTTTCAAGAATGCATTGCTTGTTTTACCTGATTCAGAAGAAGAAAGAAAAAGCAATTTATTTTCAATTTCTTTCTGTTTATTTTTACATATTTAGACTTCAGTGTGCTAATACAATTTTTTTTTTGCTTCACTTCTTCAGTGCTGCAGTGAGTGTTAAATAAAATGCAAAAATATGCAAAACAGAAGTATGAACCTAGCATTAATATGTAGGTTCTGAGACAGCAAGTTTATTTGGAAAGCAATATGCAGTGAAACCTCTCACCTCCCAGGTTTAGTGCTGTATTTCTGCAGCCGTGCTTTCACTTCATCGTACGTCAGGAATGCCATATATCCAGGATGGGTCACAGCTAAGAAGTTCCAATTCCTCAAGATTGAGCCCCATGGCTACAAAGGAAAGACAAACAAGTAAAGAGACGAAGTCAGGTAGTTCTTTATTTCTAATGAAACTCAAATCTGTATGTCAGAGGCACCTGAAGTGTCTTAGCTTTGGAAAAATACACCCTTTTGCTTTAGGTCTAAATGGTACAAAGGCCTGTCCTATATACCCAACTTTGCTACAAGTGTTCCTTCAAAAGAATTATTCCAAGAACATCAAGCACTACTTTTTGGATAAGGATTTTGAAGACCCTGAATTTAAGAGGCCTTCTATTCATAGTTACATAAAATACTAAACATCATATTTAGTTAGAACCTGGAAAGGATGACTCCATTATGGTTTAATAAAAACACAATTAAGCCTGAGAGGTCCTGAAGCACTTCTGTAGTTAATGATAAGTAACACTAACAATTGAATTGTAATAAAGCTGCTAATTTGAGCTGTAATTCCTTTTTTTATTCTCTACTTCTTGATTTCTTCAGTCACCATAATGGTATCAAAGCCAGAAAACAAAACAAATATTGACAGCACTTCACTTAAGTATTTGCTAACCTGAATAGCAAATGCTTCAGAAAACTCAGTGAAATATGTCTGATATGCTATCACTTCAAAGAATACAGATTAGTCCATTACTGTAAATGAAGGATGTTTTTTTTAAAGTAGTGGATTAATAGAGATATATAAATGTCCATTGCCAGCATTTGGGAAGTCAAGAAACTGCCTCTGAATGGTTTGCAGATTTTAAATTTATTTCTCAGATCAAGGCAGGTGAGGTTAAGTGACACAAGTCAAAAGACTTGTGTTCTTATGTGCCCTGCAAATTCCCTTTAAAAGAACTTCTAAGTCTAATCAGGCAGAGGTGAAATGCCTGTGAGACATGCTTGAGCAGATTATCCCAACAGTTCTGCTTGAGCGTGTTACATTTCCCAGGCAAATCCCAGCCACCATCTAAACACAGATGAATACCTGTTTATTTTAAAATTAATACCTCATCAAGTCAGACACATGAAATAGAAGACAGGTTTCAGTACAAAGGCCTTAAGAAACCTGAAGTGTTTCAATTTGCCCAAAAGCAAGGAGGAAAAAAAAAATCCCAGTGCTAGATTCAACATTGCATCCTGCCAGCTCCTTCAACAAGTTCACCAAGGCCAAGTGCAAGGTCCTGCACGGGATTGGGGCAATCCCAAGCAGAAGTACAGACTGAGTGGAGAATGGATTGAGAGCAGCCCTGATGAGCAGGACTTAGGTATGCTGCTGGATGAGAGGCCAGACACAATCCAGCAAGGTGCAGCCCCAGCCTAGAGAGCCAAACGTGTCCTCAGCTGCACTCAAAGCAGTGTGGCCAGCAGGGCAAGGGAGAGGATTCTCCATCTCCCCAGCTCTTGTGAGACCCCCTAAAGAACTGCATCCAGCTCTTGGGCCCCCCACACAGGAAGGACATGGACCTGCTGGAGCAAGTCCAGAGGAGGGACAGCAAGATGATTAGGTGGATGGAGCACTTCTCCTATAAAGACAGGCTGAGAGAGTTGGGATTATTCAGCCTGGAGAATAGAAAGCTCTGGGGAAACCTGGAGCAGCATCCCAGTACCTAAAGGGGTCTACAGGAGGGCTGGAAAGGGACTTTACAAGGGCTTGGAGTGATAGGACAAGGGGGAATGGTTTCAAACTGAAAGACTATAGGTTTAGACTAGATATTTTGAGGAAATTCTTCAGTCTAATGGTAAGGAAGGAACTGGAACAGACTGCCCAGGGAAGCTGATCCATAACATTTCAGTTGATGCCCCATCCCTCAAAACATTCAGGTTGGATGGAGCTCTGAGCAAGCTGGTCTAGTGGAAGTCTGTGTCCCTACCCATGGCAGGGGGGCTGGAACAAGATGATCTTTAGGGTGTCTTCCCAAACCATTCAAAGGCAAGAACCCACAGCTTGCCTTGTGTACACTGAGTCCTACCAGAGCAGAAGTGCTAAATGGGATTTGTTCCCTTTCTCTTCAAGGGAAGTACTTTCACACCAAAGGACATGTTAACAGTAACAGACTGGAGCTCCTGCAGAGAATCCAGATATTCTGCTGTGCTAGGTTTCCCTCTGGTCAGGGAACACAGCATTTAAAGCTGTGCATACATACAGTGGGGAGGCAGGGGGAGCAACTTCACTTTCACAGATCTCCATAAAGCCTAGTTTTGCTTTCTTCTGTGAATAAACACCATTACAAATGCAGCTTTTCTGTAACATAACCCACAGTTGGCAAAACAGTATTTTGATTACTTAATTGGGATTTTCTCTCTGTGGGTGTATGCACACATAGTTACAGAAGCTGTTTAAAAACTAGAGAAGTAAAATGTAACCTCCTGGGAGAAGTTCTCAGACCAAGTTCAGTGCAAGTTCAGTTCAACAGTTACGCAGATTTTGCATCTAATCTGTTTGGCAAAACACATCTCTCTGCTTCTTTGCTGAATTAGAAGTTAACCCTTATCAGTCATCTCTCTTTATATGTATTAATACTGCAGATCCCCTTCTAGCATAAGGCACAGAAATGAATCAAACCAGCAGTGGCCTCACAAAGAAAATAAGTGACCAATATTTCTGGTTCAATTAAAAAGAGATTACTGACATCATTAACATTTGCAACTGTGACACTGTTTTGACTCAGAATGGAGAAGAGAGAATCAAAATCAAAACTCTTCATACTAAAATCATTAACCCCCTCCTGCCAGATTTTACTATCAACTTCATAGTGGCACCCTTTCCTACAACAGCAAAACTAGGACATCTAAGCAACAACTAGCACAGGACAATGTGGAAAACAGAACAAACATCAGCCCAGGGTTTGATGTAAAATTGATATTTTGAACATATCTCCATCAGGCTAAAGAATAATGATATATTAATATATGTTGGAAAAAGACCTCTAAGATAATTGAGTCCAACTGTTAACCCAGCACTACCAAGTCCCCCACTAAATCATGCCCCTAAGTGCTTGATGATCCTTTCAGTGAAGACTGAAGAATATTTCCTAATATTCAGTCTAAACATTCCCTCAACCAACTTGTGGTCCTGTACTAGTTTACAACTGTACACAGTAAAGAAAATAAATTATCAAATAAATGGTTATAAATCTCAATGGTTTCTATATACAAAAGAAATATTCAAAGTGATAAATCCAGAAATAATACATCTAATATGGATGCAAACCAGTACTGTCTTCTGTATTGACTGAAATACCTAAAGTATGTTCAGTAGAAGAGATACACGGTTAAAACAGACCCATAACATAGATGACAAGTTTATTTCAGATAAATATTAACAGTAATACAATTAATGCTATCCCCAAATATAGCTCCTTGTTGTAAATAAGCAACAAAGCATTAATGGCAAAAATATGTTCATAAAGAATAGAGTTAGGCCTACATTTAGCCTAAAAGAAATATGTAACTGTCCTTATGTGTTTGTAGAAACACCACATATATGTAGATAAAAAGGCACAACAAAAAAACCCCAAAAATCTCTGATTATCAGGAGGTCTCTATTTCTAGGAATGTATTTTAAAATACTGAAAAATAAGTAAGCAGCAAACACAAAGCTATTGTAAAAACACCAAATGCATGCAGAAGTGAAGCAGGTGTTGCTGGATGCTTTCAGTTTTTCCTGTGTGTGTGTTGCCTCAAACATCTCTGAAGGACTAAAAGAAATGTGCAATTTATTTCTAAATCATAATGTTTTAGTTCTTTCAGTTTTTTAAAAAAATCTGCTTCCTTGACTCAGGGCACTAAGTTTCTCAAATTCAAACAAGTATCTAAAATTTTCAAATCTTACCTGAAATAATCTAGTGAAGATATCAAATTCAAATATTGAAATGTAGTCATTGCAGGTCAAATCAATAGTAGATTTAAGAGCCATTGCTTCCAAACCAGAGCTAATCTGATGAACTTCATGAAGGCACTGCCTGAACACTTTCCATGGCACTATAGTTCTGTTAAAGGGTAGAGAGAATAAATTCAATGAAATAACATATTTGAGATTTAATACCTCATTTAGACATCAAAACTGAACTTTTAAAGGAGTGAAGCACAACATTAGTTTAGTTTCTCTACAGAGGGAAAAAATCCCTACAAATTAGGTTTTCTGAAAGCAGCCTAAGCAAATACAAGAATGGCTTACCTTCCTTTAAACACAGCTGAAGTGTCATTTATTTCACTATGATAAATATTCAAGCTTCCTTAGGAGTACAACAATAAGAACACTGCAGAAACCAAAATAGTCTACCAAGCATGTGTTGCAAACAATCTCACATCCTTTCAGAGATAATGTAAAGGACCAGCTCTATGCTTGCTAAAGAACTCCTTTCTTCACAGCCTCCCTTCCAGAATGATAAGCATCTATTTAATATCTACAATTATGTGATTTTTGCTATAGCTAAAGCTCATGAACAGTGGTCAAGTAACATGATAGCAATCAATCAAATACCATCAAGAGTGGTCCAAAGCCCTGTCATAATGCCATGACAGTTACATTAACTTTAATAGACAGGAAATTAGCATTATCCTTTCTAACACACAAAGCCATCTTCTGTCAGATTCAGTTTCTATTTGCACAGTTGGAGATAATGCAGGTTAGTTATTTTACCAACTGAGTACTTGTATTTGGAAACTGGGATGAGGTTGATCATTTGAATGTGATCCATCTTATCACTCAAAATATCACCAATTGTTCTTGTGTCATTAGGGTCAAATACAAATTTTGCCAAGTCATAGCACTTAAAAATGTTCTGCCACAGACTGAGATCAGATTTTATGATATTTTACAAATATTTTAATTAATCAAAATATAACCAATGCATAATTATTCAGAACAAGATCTCACACATTAATTGTAATATTTTCTTAATAACTGCTAAATCAACAAAAGACACAGGCCTCATGAACTCAGCAATATTTCCTGTCAGTTTTATTAGTTCAAACTGCCTTAGTTTTTCCAACTATTTTCTCATGTACAAATGTAAATTACTTAGTATGGGGCGGGGGTGGAAACCAACTGTATTAAGTTGGTCCTGTGTAACAAATAAATACTATGCAGTTATCCTAAATTAAAACAAGCAGTAATTTGAAGTACAGCACTAGAGATGCACTGCTGTATTCCTATTGCATAAGACATTCACTACATTTCTAAGTGCAAAGAAATCCACTTGTTACATGCAGGTTTGTATTGAGAAAGTCATAAATGACAAAATGGGAAGTTTAATAGATCTCAGCAGATACTTTCATCTGTGTATGAAAAACAGGAAACCACAAAGAGCTGTGAAGAGAGATACTACATCAGATGCCATTTAAGAAAGAATGCACATCAAATTTTCATTAGGGTAGAGAGAGAATAAAGCATTGCATCAAATTCAGACAAATAAACTAGAAAAGTCAGTGCTTTTGTGGTGTTAGAGTTATCTGAGTTCAAGTGCCTACTGCTTATTTAGCTCCTTTAACCATGGCTCCAAAATGCTTTCTTATTCTCTTTATAAACCACCCTAAGTGGTTACAGCACTGGGATCATGCTGAAATGGGTTTAGAAAAGTTTCAGAGTTGACTGTGAGCTTTTTGTTTGGTTGTTATTTGTTGGGGTTTTGGTGGGGGAGGGGGGGGCATGTATTAATTTTATTGCTTTGAGTTTTTTTAAAGGTTAAGACAATAACTCTAACACAAAAAAAAACAAGAGACCATTTATCAGACATGATCTCAGCCATACTACACCTTAACAACTGGTTTGTCATGCCTTGCACAAGACAGTTTCTTAGATGCAACTAATTAGATGCAATTAATAAGTAGGATCTTTGGCTATCTATTCACTGACACCTTGCACCTTCAACACTCCAGCAGCAACACAGAAAACAAAAGTCTTCAGCAAAGTATGTTTTTAGAGCTCTCTTGGCTAGTACTTTGGCTAAGACAGATACCAGATGCTGGAAAATGAGTGATTAGGAAATGAAATAACATCTAAAGTTATTTTTTGGGATTTCTCTGAGACAAGTGCTTGGAATAGTGGTGGCCCAAATTTAAAATACACTAAATTCAGCAGGTTTGTTTTTTTTTTTGCAGCTTCGAGGGATAGGTCTTTTATCTTCTGCTTTCTTTAAATAAGGGTGTGAATTGGTTGTTGAAGCCTGTTAACTCCATTTTCTCAGCAGCTAATTTATAGAGTTATAATTCGTAAATACTTTGAAACAGAAAGAGCCAGGGATGATTTCGCCCCCGGTGTGTCTCTCCAGTTTATCCACACATATGCTGAGCTCTTTGAGACTTGCAGACAGCACACACCCACTAAATGCCAGTGTTACTGAGCCTTCACAAGGTGAAGGTTTCTGCAACATCCTCTCCTCCTGCTCCTACATCACTGAAACCCAGTGACCTTTCAGGCACCCTGAGAAACACATCCTCTGGCAGAGATCTAGGAGGGGTCACACAGCATGAAAGCAGCTTTCAGAGATGGCTGGCAAGTTGAGTTTCTGTTTGAATTAACATTTCACTGCTCTTGCTTTCTTGTGTTTTAGGGGATACACAGCTTTTGAAGGCACCAGTTCATCGCTCAAGTCTAAAGAGTTATTTTAATTTGGGTTCTGGTTGGTGGCAGAGGCAGTGGAAGAGAAAAGAGAACAGGACCATGGTTGAGAATGGGACTGTCCAAGTTAATACCACGTTCAGACTGTTCTTTAAATATATACATATGTTTACATGTATAAAACACCTGTCCTTAGAGAAAGAAAAAAATAAAATCCTGTTTACAATGAAACCACTGCCTGCCACATTCAGCTCCTGAACCACAGAAGGCATCTCCTATAAATATTTTCAGCTATCTTTGTCTTTGTAATATTTGTTGCATCATGTCCTAATGATACCATGCACCAGAGGCTGGCAGATATTCTGCACATGCCTCATGCTATTAGGCTGAACCTGTGGACACTTGTCTAGGAGATGAGTCAGTCAGCTCTGCCTCAGCTCATCAGAAAGATGTCATTTGATGTCCTGGTAACACTAGTTGTCTACAGAATTAGGCTGAGGAAGTGCAGGTCTCAGTATTTCAGGTATGTAATTGCAGTCACATAAGCTATTCCTTGTAGAAGTGCCCATGGCTGACTTCAGCTGAGACAGTGTTTTGGGGAGTCTCTCATGTGAGAGGATGGTACTAAACAGTGAAAAGGTTTGATGCACAAAGTTTACAGCATTACTGCATATGCACACATTACAAACAGAAATATCCAGAGCTTTAGTAATAATTTCTCCTTTTACGATACAATTTGGAAAAAAAAAAAATCTGGCTAAATTACACACACATACCATTACTGTGCTACATATTAATTTATGGCAACCCTCTATCAGTTCAAAAATCTTCAGAGAGGTGACATTAGAAGGAAACAAAAACATAAAGAAAGCCAGAGTGTGTACATGATGTACAGCAGTAAAAGATTAGAAGGACCTTTTACAAGGAAATCCTAATCCCTATCTGCCAGTCCTTTAGGAATGATTTATACACAACATGTCCTTGTACTGCCATTCCTCATCATTAGAGTAGAAGCAAGCCCATGCCAAATCAAGGAAAGAAAACAAAATAAAACAAACGATCCTGAAAAATATTTCTTTAAGAGGCTTTCTGCACATCTCTCAAATCAACAAAACTATCTGGATCTTGGCATTTACTCTGGGATGGTTTTCTTAAAGAGTCCTGTCAAAAACCCTAAAACAAGCCATTTCTCCTGTCAAAAACCCTAAAATAAGCCATTTCTCCACAGGCCTCTCTAAATGACACAACTTCTCTCCCTTTCTTCTACAACAGTAAATCTAGTAAGTGTATTTGAAAAACGATGAATTAAAAAATGTTCTAACTGAAACATAAGATTTTTAAAAACACTGTTATATAGGATGGTATCTATTTACTATTGTTGGCACACATCAAAGCGAAGGATGACTCTATAACCTCAAATACAGGGTTTTAAACACCACCCACACAACTTCCATATGCTTAAAGGAACAGGATTAGTGTCTAGCATGTGATTTTCAAGCAAATTAGCAGAGGAATTCAGGTCCTCTCTTCCCTTCTGCCCTGATCATGTGTACATGGGATTTTCTTAAACTCCCCAAATGTTGCTACATTATTAAAAAGCAAGACATTAAAAGAAACCTGGAGATGAAGCATATATTTCCTGAGCATCAAGAGTACAGCACTTATGTAAAACTGCAGAGATGCAGCTATCCTGGAATCCCACACGACACTACTTCCATTTGAACCAGAGCAGGTTGCAAGAATGTCTAGGGAGGTAAACATGTACCTGTATAACTTACACTTACAATGAACATTTTTGTCTGCAAGAGACTCTCTCAAATGTTGCCAAAAAACACACCGTGAAAAGGCCCTTACTGTTTCCAGAGCAATCTCAAAAATATTCAAGCAAATACTGGCCCAGATAGAATCAACATTCTTTATAAGTCTGCAGTGAGAAATGTGGATTTTGACTTATCACCACTGAAAAGCGCATTTTCTTAAGACTGCTACTTCAGTATTAAGTGAGAGGCCACATGTTTCCACTGTTTCTGAACTGCAACACAAATAGACACACAGAAGGCTTGAGAAGTTCAGTCCTAAGAGAAAAAAGGAATTCTGCCATATCATGCCAGTACAGTTGCTAAAAAGTGATGTCATTCCGAACAAACACATTTGAATCTAATGAGAACAGAGAAGGTAAAAGAGAGAAAATCTGCCTTATGAAATGGAAAAAATACATCCCTCAAAAAAAGCCATTTCCAAGGCTGTGTAACTGGACATTGCGGGAGAAGCAGCAAGTTCCTTAAGAGATACAGGAATGCTGTATTTCCCCCAAGTGTCCCCAAAACGATACACTTCCCTATATTTTCAACTCTGATCTCTAACCACAAACCCAAAGCACACTCATGCTTTTTTTTGCACATCTTTTCATACTTAAAACGTTGCCTCTCCTGCCTATCCACAGAGAATGTGTTCTCCTGTCTCAAAATCTCATGTGCCAAGTTTCAGAACTTTCTTCTCTCTTTTGTGCATTCAATTTTATCTTATTTTTAGTTACCCAGAACAGCTGTGAAGACTGTTCTTTTCCACTTACTAATCCTGTCTTGCAACTTGCTGACTTGCTCTTCTCTATAACATTACCTTTTGCCTTATTCCAACATTTTCATCTTGCATTTGTAGGAAAAAGGTCTAGAGAGATTCCTGTCTCACTAGCACCCAAAGAACAGAACCTTCTGTCTCTAGCTCAAATTTAAACAAGTTTATCAATGATCCTGTGCTACTCATCAGCCAAGGAAGGAACCACACTCCAGAAGCCCCATTTCTGTTCATCTCCTCCTCTTTAAAAGTTCCTGTTGCTAAAACACTTGTCTTGACAGGGATGAAAGCGATGGCATTTGGATCACAGCCTCTTCCACTTTCATCTCTGTCTTTGGCTTCCCTTTACACTTCAGTTCATACTCAGATTTGAAGCTCTTTGGGCCAAGATCAACTCTTCAGTCTATATTTTTACACTGTACAGGCAGTAATAGGGCTCTTGGGCACTATCAGCAGTAAGAACAGAAAATCAAGTAATAAATTAAGGGGATTAACAAGGTGTTAAAACTTAGCTTATCTGAGGTCTCTTGAACTTGGAAACATTTAACTGTCAGATAAGTTGTGCATTGTGGTCTGCCTGTTTTACTGCTTCTTCTGTAAACCCAAACCACGGAGGCTGTGTCTGTTTTACCCTGAGCCAAAAAGCACTGACCACAGAAGAACCACAGCTACTCAAAGTTTAGAATGTCAATTTGAAATGCAGTATTTAACTGCTACAGAGAAATCAATAGCCACATTTTTTCATAAATTCTGATAAAAAATAAATTTCAGTCCTCATCCGGAAAAAAGTACAGGACCATTAAAACAGTAATGTCTCTGATCCCAGCAGTGAAAGAATTTCTATTTCCTCAGCAACTAAAAGGTGGAGGAAAATCAATTTATCTGAAAACAGTAACAGAAACGTTTAACATTTTTAAAGTTCCACAATAAAGAATAAAAAGCTTAAAAGTTAAATAAATGGCAGAACCACGGAAAAGAATTAAAATCTAAGAATATCGACATTTTGCTGCTGATTCTTTCTGTAACATGAAGACAGCCACAAATCACAAATTTGTCTAACAAATTTCAATAGCTACCAAGCCCTGCATGACTTCTGTAGTTTTCGAATTCAGAAGCTGAAAGATCTGTTGGGTCATCTGGCCTACTCTCCTTCTCAGTTCAGGATTGTTCCTTGTGGCATTTTGTTCATTTCTACTCAGAAAAAAAAACCCCCCAAAAAAAACAGTAAAAGATGTAAGGTGCTATTAAATTGAGCAAGAAATCAAAGGAAATTTTCATCAAGCACTATACAGTAATAAATCATTGGTAATGAAGATGCTATCAGATTGTGTTTTACATGCATATTTACAACCCTCGGGGGGGTTACTAAAGTATCTGTAAACAAACGTAACTGCTGATTACATGCCTTCCAATTTCACAGTTCCACTGAACATTACTGTTTAGCTGTATATGTAACTAGCACTTGCTCCAGCACAACTATAATGGTGAACCAGGGGCGAAGATTCACTCCACTAAAACCACTTGCTCCAATCATTGTACTCTAGCACTACAAATTCAGAAAAATCACTTCTCGACTTCAACACTTCCCTGCTTTTGACATTATCAAGTTCTTTCTTGGTAGAGGTAAAGCTTGTGTTAATTTATTTCTTAGTTCTTTTTCAGTCAGCTCCTTTATATTCTTCAAGAGGTTCTCTTTTTTCCACATAGCCTGTGAAAATACCAGAAAGAACCTATTCCAGGCATTCAGCCTTTGGAATGTTCTCACTCATTCCTGATTTTTGTTTTCAGAAAGCAAATACAAACAGTCTATTCCCCATCTCCCAGAGATATCTTCTCTCTGTCAGCTTCCTTGACAAAATCCATACACCAAAATAATCCTAGGCCTTCTATTGAACACTGCTGACCCCCCCACTTACTCCCTAATTTGGATACATATTTTACTTCATCCTTGCAGAGAAATCAATACCTCCACTTTTCCCTTCTTCATACAGTTATAAGCACCCCTATTCTTCCACCCAAACAAGCAAAATCACATTATCTCCCACCTTGATTTATCAATTCTCCCTATACACTGCTAAACCCCACATTAGTGTCTCCAGATCCCTTCCAAACCTCCTATAATTTCCAAGGTTTCCCATTCTCCTCTGAAATGTGCAATACTGGAAAAATCTCACAATTGTAAAGGCTCTGACTATATGTTCCTTTTACACTTTCTGCTTGTGTGAGGGCTAATGATTTCCATTATTGATATATCTGCTGCTCTCACATAGCATTGTCTCCCAGATAGGTATCTCCAACTACTGGCATTGTCTAGAAGTTTTTTAGGGGTGTACCAGAAATGTGAAAGCTGAGAAGGTATTCAGTGGCCAAGGCTATGTGGTTATCTCAGCACTTGGCTCTGAGGGAGCCATTCAAATTGCTTGCTGAGCTCTACACAGTGTTTCCAACAGAAATCCAAAGAGCTGCTAGATGTGTTATCCAAGGCTAGAAAGAGCCTAGCCATTTATTTTGCTCATGAGTTTCAAGCCACGTGAATTTACACCTGACTAGCTCTAAACACAGAAAGAGTGCAGACTATGACACTTACTAGAAACAGGATAAAGAAACTTAGCTGCAGCTGCAAAATTTTGCAGCAAGTGTTCAGACCAACAAATGTAACCAACAAAATTAAAAGTTCCTCATTCACTGGAAAAGAGCAGTGGAAAAAAAACCGTTCCTTTTTTTTATTAATTACAAACTGGACTCATGAAAACTGTACAGTTTGGATTTCAGTCCTCAGCAAATCCTAACATTGCTTTCTGTAAAAGGAATTCCAGGTCATATTTTCAAAAACTGAAAACCAAACAGTTAACTTAAAAATATAAATTACTGGTGACCTTCTTACTGTTTAAAATACCATAAATTAAAAAATAAAAAATGTAATATTTCAGAAAGAAAGGAGTGCAAAAAGTTGATTATACAAAAAAAGCATCCAGTTCATTATGTTTAGAAACAGGAAGGTTTTTATGATAATACTATGTTGAAAAAAATCATAAATTATTCTAATACTTCAAATACCCTCCTTCCAATCAGATCAGAGTCTAATAGAAATATTTTTTGTACTACAGTTTACCATCAGAAGCCAAGATCCAGCACAACTTACTTTTTATTTATGCTCTAATCTTGAGCAGCGTTAGTCAGTGACCCAAAGTAAGGGCTGCTGTTCAGAAACAAGTGAGGGGTCCAGGCTTGCCCTGTAAAACAGAGATGCAGCCAGGGAACACACAATCAAGCTCCACTCTGCACTCCTTCACTGCACTGCCTAAGTAGCACTGGGGGGTTACAGAAAGTCCTAGGGGCCTACCTTTAGGTGGCCAGGTTGGAGAAAGATATTATGAGTTGTTTGCAAAATCTTTATGCAGGCTTTGCTTTTAAGGAAGTGATACCAGCATATTTGCAAACTAATTTGTCACAACAGGCCCATTGTAAAGGATGTGGCTTACAGGCATATCCGCCATATATTTCTAAAAGGATTAGAAAATAATTAATGTTTAAAAAGCTTCAGGCATTTTGTTTAACAAAGAGATTAAACATAATGCCAAATAAACTTTTTTCTCATCTGTTAGACATATATGCTGTTACATGTTTTATAGTTACTTAAGCACAATTAACTGAACCTGAGATAATGGCAAGGCTGCCAAGCACAGATCTACTGCTCCTCAGAAGCAGTAAGCTCCTTACTCTTACAAGACAGGAAACCAGCTTCACTTTATTGGAGAAGAGGTGGGAACACCAGCAACAGTGCTTATTTACTTGGTCTGAAAGTAAAGCACCTGACCACAGAAAGAGCAAAAACTTTTTCAGGCTATACTACAAAACCGAAGATACATATGTTTAACTGGATGTTACCAAACTGCCTTGATTCCTAGACATTTTTGATTCTCTGGTGATTTAGGCAAAAAAGCCAACAAAATCCAAACATCCAGTCACCCTCCCTAAAAAAAAACAACCAAACAAAAAAATCCAAACACAAAAAGAAAACCTAACAAAGTACACAGGGGAGAGCAGAGAAGGTCAGAGGGTTTGTATTGAAGGTCCATATTTAAAATTGCATTCTATGCAGAAATTTGTATAAGCAGCAAAAAACAAAGCCTACAAAAGGCATGGCAAGAGCTCTGGGGCCATGAAAGGTTTCAGAAATAAAATCATTCTCCCGGAGATGAGTCAGAAGAGAGAAATGTGCACAAGAAAAAGACAAGGGTAGAGCAAAGTTGTTCAGATGAAGCAATGCAGTTGAAAGATTCTCCTTACCAACCTTGTTCTGATAAAAACTTACTAATATGTTAAGATATCCCACTGTCTGACACCTCAAATACTACCCATTGTGTCCATTTCCCAGTGGAAATTGGCAGGACTGGACCATTGGAAGGAAACTTGAAGGAATTCTCCTGAATCTCACACAGATGGTAGAAGTCAGCGGAGAGCCCCAAAGAGGAACAGCACAGAGAACAGGGGAGCTGAGGAAACTGGTTCAGATGAAACAATAGAAAGAAACAGCAGCTTGCAGAGGAGATCTGTGAATCCCAACGACAGAAATGCAATTTCTGATAAATATACCTGCTAAAGGTCACTCAAGGACAGAGCCCAACAGGAAAAGAGAAGTACCAGAAGGAAATTTAAATTCTGAGTTCCTAAGCAAAGGGGAAAAAAAGAGGAAGAAAATAGCAACACTGAACAAACATGATCATTAGTCATTTTATCAAAGATCCTGTTTTTCTTTTTTTGACTGACAAGTTTTTTAAAAGTCTTGTCTGGTAAAGAACCTTATGTGCCACTTAATTCTTTAGAAAACTTTAGCTGAGCTTTTGAAGTTATTTTAAAAATTATATTCACATTAAAATGGGTAACACGGAACACGGTTAAATTCCTTTTCTCTAACATAACAGAGGACTGATATAGCAACTTCATCACACTGTAACATTACTTACACGAAAAAGAAACTACCAGAAACACCACCATGAACCCAGAAAGAGGAAAGCTGACAGTAACTGTGTTTAGAATAACAAAAAAAAAAAAAAACATGGAAGTGAAACTTGTAAATTCACACTGAACGGAACTGATTTGCAAAAGTGCCAACCTACTATGCTGGTATTCTAAATAAAAAACTATTTATTCTAAAAAGTTGTTTATGCTCAGAAGATGCAACAGATTGTTGCAGAAATTGTTCTGCCTACATTGTGAAAGATACCAGAGCTGATGACCATGATGACTGCTCTGTTGTAATGAAAAATACACCAACCTATTGCCTCTGGCATTCCTCTTATGCCACTGTCACACTTTTAAACACTCCACATGAGAAAGTGAACAAGCTGGACATCTTCTATTAGCTTATATGTATATTCAAAATGGATTGTTTTCCCAGAAACAAACCAAAAATCCCACATATGCCTACTTATACATTTTCACTATTGCATTTCCTATATGGATTAAATCACATATCTACACTTCCCACACTTCATTCCACCAAATATTGTAGCAGTTGGAAAGTTAAAGGTGAGACAATGAAATATACTGTCCATGAAACTAGTATCAAGTTCCTAATTCAGACTTCAGAGTTTTCATCTGTAGAACATATATATATATATTTAACATGAAAGGACATAATTTGGCACATAATTTGTGAAAGCAATGTACTATCTTCACCCTATAACGGAACAAATAAACTTCTTGCAGTAACACTGAACTTAAGCACCTTTGACAGAACTACCTTTGAGTAAATTATGGCATTAGACAAAAAAACCTGCTAACAATGAACTCAGCAATTTCAGCCAATTTAAAGACTTAGATGAGAAATTATCTTCAAAACACCCACCAACCCTTATTTGGATTTTTGAAAAGTTCTTTTTGTCTTTTTTTTATGCTTATGATTAGAAAGAATTGAGGATTTTACAAAAATTACTTACTTATCTCCAAAGAATTTTCTCCAGAAATCTGCAGCATCAGCTTTGGTGATGCGGAAGTTATCACCCTGGAATTGTCCATTTGGAAAAATAGCCTTGATTTCTGCTAACATGTGGCTGAAGATGAGAGACAGCTTTGTAAGGTTTCTCCTGCAGATACAATAGGGGGGGGAAAAAAATCACATCAAATCCTTCGAATTTAATAAATTTAATCAATCTTAGAGAATTTCACATATCCCGCGTATTTGTGTAACAATCATCGTGCGACACAAGAAAAACACTGAGCTTTCAACTAAAAACACAAAGAAATACAAATCAGTGGTTTGTGTTTCCATGGTCTTCCAAGGACATATTTATCATAAGTCTCCATGAATATACAGCCATTTTTTGGCAACAGAACACATTTGAGTTCTCAACTGCATATTCAGATACATTTCCTGTGCCTTACACTTTAGTGCTTCTATTTCATTTACTCATTGCAGAAGCAAGAATTTATACTAATTAGACAGTTTATACATTTTTTAAAACCCCCAATGAACAAAGAAAACAGGAAAACTATCCCACACTCTAAACTTATAAATTTGTATGTGACAACAATCCTGTTTCAGTCCAGGTTTCTAGAAATATAAACATGGAATAGAACTAGATTTACTCCTTTTTCCTATGATAGTTTTATTCTTTTTATCCTTTTATTTATTATAGTTTTATTCTTTTAATCCTTTCCAGCTTTCTCTTACTGTACATGCTTCTTACTCTCCTTTCAAATGCTCTGTAGTTAAAATGTGCTTCCACTACCATATTATAAACAAAAACCTAACTTAGTGTAAACAAACAAACAAACAAAAAAAAAAAATCAAGCTTGTTTTTTATCATCTCATTTCCATATGTTTTCCAGGCTTGTATCAGTTAAACAAAAATTACTTAGCTTTTGGCACAGAAATCCCATCTAGTATAGTGCAAAGAACAAAGAGTCCTGAAATGCAAATAATCCTTTTGTATGGAAAAATCTGTGGGAAATGATGAGGAGGAGAGAAAAGAAAGAAGAAGCAAACTTTATGAGAGCTTACACATGAAGATTCCTTGATGCTCCTTGCAGTAAAAAAAAAAAGGACATTTCCCCAGCTAATATACAGACTAGAGAAGACCAAGCAGCTTCAGATGAAGGATTTGTATTCTTGTGAATTCTACTGGAGTATTTTAATGTGTTAGAAGTGTCCTATGTATGTCAAGCTCATTCAGTTTCAACCATCTCAGGTACTACTTAAAAATGACTCAAGCAATTTAATGAAATCCACACTAAAATGCTTATCAATCATGTAATTTATAGATTGTTTAAAGATAGTATTTTAAATAAATTCAAACTTATTAATAAGTTCTTTGCCACATGGAAATATTAATATAGATACTTAATTTAGTTGAACATATTTCTTGGGGTCTTCCTAAAAGAATGCTCAATTTAGCAAGGAGATGGTAATTATTTCAACTACATTTGTGAACTTTATAATAGAGATTTCTGTGGAAGCTGTGTTGTAGATTTACTACAGGTTTTAGTACCAAGAAAATGATGATAAAGTTGTTTTAAATTATGTAAGTAATTTAAAACAAACAAAGCAACCCCCAATGAATACACTCTCCCTTCCCTCAGGATGAAGAATGGCTATAGGGCTAAGTCATTGAGAGTCCTCTAATTCCTTCAGTAAAATCATATGTCTGTAATTATGATGCTCAACAGTTCCTTGCTATTCCCCTTCCTATTTCCTTTGTATTTTAATTACACACATGTGTTCTTTATTATTTTACTCCTCAGAACTCAAGCCTGATGCAGAGGAGCAAGCAATAGCTTTTTTCATGTGGCTTCCTCGGTCTGTCCTGGACCCAAGATTAAACAAGAAGCTTCCTGTACTTGGCACAGATGGGAACATGACTCGGTGCAAATTTGAGCAGAGCTCTGCCTTGCCTGGCACAATCAGTGTCCCATATTGATGTGCTGTGCTGCAGGGGCTCTTTTCAGGTACAAATCCACCTAGAGAGCTTGCTGGATCCATGAGGCTTGAGCCCTGCAGTGAAATAAGGGATGAATTCACACAGAGGTGGCACCTGGGGCACGTCCTTGCCTGGAGGGCATCGTGTGTCTGTCCCTGCAGAGGCACTGCCTGCTGGGCACAGCTGCACAGGACATGGCCAGAACCAGCAGCTGCTAGGATGTGAGCAGTAAATGCACAGGAGAGACATGCATCCAAATGGCTCTGTCTAAATCACAAAGCCTCCTCCTTCCCTCTCAGAACAGCACCAGTCTGTAAGTGCATCAGGACATTTTTGTTCCAACATACAAAATCACAAGGGAAGGAAAGAAGTAAAATTATTTTTTTGTTTGCATTTACATAAACAAGAAAAGAATGTTTTAACATCTGAGACAGCTTCTTTTTATCTGACAGCAAAGGTGAAACTTGAAATCCAACTAGAAGCTTGTCTGTGCTTGAACAGTTATCACAGCATGAGCAAACAGCTGTGAGATAGCAAACTCCTGGTAATTTATGTGCAGGATATCTGTTTTTCTCTCTTTAATTTTGATTCTTACTCTATGGATCATTATCTCAAATCCTTCTTTGGTATCAAAAAGCCATGATAAATCATATCTCAATTTTTCACTTACATATCTTTTCTTTGGAGCAGCAAACCACATATTGCATCATTTTTGCTCAGATATGCTTATGTGATACCAGATCTCAGTATCTTCTTGAGGCAGACATACAAAGCTCACTGATTTAAAAAATGGTTTTCAACATTTATGGCGCAGAGATGATGGCACTGGGATGGGCAAATGACTCTCCCTCTCTGGGCATTTCACTTGCCTGAAAACATCTTTCCATTCCAGCAACGTACTTTCCCTGTCTTGGAGAAGGCTTTCCCAGGACATCTCAGGAAGCATGTACTCCACTTATTCAGACCTGAGTCTGTGTAGCTGCATTTTTCAGCTTAGGATGATTCCTTTTTTCCCCCCATATGAAGGATGCAGCAGTGTCAAAAAATTTTCCATCTTACTTTCCATTCACAAGTTTAAGACAAGGTATTCAAGTCTTATTCATTTGAAAAAAACAACTAAAATAATCAAGGTTTGGCAATCTGGGGAATAATTCTAATGGAAGCCAAAGAACTGTTCAATCTGAGCACCTGTTTTAGGTCTCTTTGCCACCATGAGACTGTAAAGAAACCAGTCTGCATCACGTGCAGTAAGTAACAAAGGCTTTCTTCTCCTGGTCACAGCAAAGACGGATTTGGTGGCAAAGGGACAATTGCACTGGCAGCCCAGCTGAGCAGAGGAGCTGAGCAGGTGCTCAAGAGATCGTTTGACTCACTGGATTCCAGCATCCAAATTACACAGAAACACCTCAGCAGCCAGCCTTCAGGGTTTAAAATTATAATATACTTTTGCTGGTAACCTGGGGCTGCTTAGGGGTGGAACTTTCTTTAGTGGTGGAACAGAGCACAGACATTTTATTTCTGCAGAGAAGGGATTTCAGGCTGATGAGAAAAACCTTAACTTTCTAATATTCAAATCAAAAATTTATACAGAATTTATATTTATACAAAAGTGAACCAATATGATCATTCTCCAGTACATAATAGCTATTGTGGCAAAATAAACCAATATTTTAACACTAAACGATGTTACAGCAACTGCATTGTATGTAACACACAGTGTAGGTCTCATCCATCTTACTTGCAAAATACTCAGCATCTCCTAGCTGATGTTTTTCCTATGATTCAAGCTTAGATTTTGCTACCCCCTTTTCACCAAGTCAAACTAATGCTGTACACATCAAATCCCTTGTAGAACTTGATTTCTGAAGAACCACTTTGTCAGTCATAGTCTATGATTTGTTGCCAAGCATCTTTGCACATGACAGATCTACTGAAGAACCAATATGGTCTAAATCAATCCCAGAACATCTAAGATACAAAAATTAAAAACTGAATTTTTATTTCGTATAAACTTGTGAAGATCTACTGAATCAGTAAGCATCTTTTGGTTAATCAGAAAGATGCATTTTTTTAATTTCTAAATTAATCTGTCTGTTGAAGTTATACCTCATCAGCAAGATTTCTAAATAGAGAGAGCAAAGCCTGAAGACAAGAACTTTGGGTTTCTTCGCTTCTCAGCAAATTACATTCTTAAACAATTTTTTCTTCAACTGTCAGGAGTGGGGTCAGGCTAGACGATACTGCAAAGGTGTAATAACTGAAGGATTTTTAAAATACCAGTCATATGCAATGTGAAAACAGGGCTTGATAATGGAGATACTACAACATCCCAGCCAAAACAAAACAGCAGCAGCAGCTGAGTAGTAGGAGGTCTGAAGCAGTCCTGCTCTCCTGGATCTACTGGAAAATGAAGTGAAGCATGACCAGCACGCAATAACACAGATAGGTTTTGGCTGTGTCAGCCTTGTAATCACTGTATGAAGGTAATTTTACTTGCTGGAAGACAGTATGGTCCAACAAGCAGGACTGGACAGGAATTAGGCAGTATCACTTCCTTTCTGCCACTGGCCTTAATTATCAGGTGGAAGGAGCACCTGAGCCCTGCATTTACTGCCTGTGTACACAGATGAACAGAACAAAATGCTCAGAGAGCTCCAAACTTGGAGAGCTCTGAACAAAAACGCTTGGCAGATCCAGCCTGTGGACAAATACACAAAGCAAAGCATCCATCTGTGTCCTGGTCCATCATAATTACTGGATGTCACAGACAATAACCAAGACAAATTGTAACAAAATGTACTTGTTACTCCTGCAAAAACTTAAAAATGTTTATATCTACCTACATACTACATGTATATATAATTTTTATTTTGATGTGTATGTATTATTATGCTCATGAAAAAAATTATTTTCATTTTACAACTACAAATATTTCTGAAAAAATTAACCAGTCTGGAAGATAAGTCTGAATGCATATCTCTGCAGTTATTTATGTCATTCCAAAAATTAGGTTATTTCCTTCTTCATTGCATTCAGGAAGTGTTTAATCTTTCTGCATCCACATTGATACACTTTGTTAAACAATCACCTGCTGTAATAAGCAATACACCAACTTTCCAAGCTCACAACATATAACTCAATCACCTGGTATGGAAAAACAGTCTTTAGAGTTAGAATAAAATCTGTTTGTCAACTAAGAATATTTTCCAGATAGATCTTCCCCAAAAGTACACTAAACTACTCCTAAATAAAAGATAATTCCTCTAAAATCATTATACAGAATAATCATACAAAGACAGCTCTCTTAGTTGGCACAACTGCAAATCATAACTGCATGGGAACTAAGATGAAAGAAAGTTTGAAATATGAATTTCATAAAGTGAATTGTTTATTTTGACTTTTAAAAATCCATCCCCCCCAAATATTAAAGCCCCAAAACCCAAAGCATATGTACAGAGCTCATTTCACTTAATTACTTCTATTCAAAACAGATTTCTGATCCACATGCTCAATTGTGGTAAAACACAAGGATTCTACAAAATACATGTTACTAATCCAAAGGAACAGAATAGAGTCTTATGATTCAGGTACATAAGAGGGAAATGAGGAGCCATGTTCTGAGCTCTGTCACTCTCCCATAGTTCAGAATTTATGTTTTGTGTCTCAGATTTCCCTTGTGTGAAAAAAGCTCTCTGGATTCCAGCATCCAAATTACACAGAAGCCCTTTACAAATTATTTCCCTTTTTTATTTTGCCACCATGAGGGCAATCATAGCTGCTCATAAAATCCCATGACAGATGATACTTCTGCCATTAGTGACTGATAAGTGACTCAAATAGGAAGGCACTAAGTCCAGGATAAAATACAGAAGAGAAAAAAATCTGAAGGAATATGTGGATTTTTGAAGATCTCCAGAAGACATAGGAACAAGAGTAAAAATTATACATGCTGATAGTAGTTGACTCTTGATAATCCAGTATAACCCTTACGTATTCATCCCCCTTCCTCTTACAGAACTTCCCTTCTCAGAGACAGGAAATATTGGAAAAAGAATTAGTTAAAAAAACCCACAACAAATGTTCCCCTCCCAAAAGAATAACACTCCCACAAAAAAAAAAAAAAAAAAGAAAAAAGAAAAAAAAAACCTCTCCCCAACACTTCTTTTTTTAGAAATCTACAGGTGTAGAATACAGTCAGATAATCTGAACAATGAAGCATTCCTTAACATTTCAGAGGAAGCAAAGGAAACCAAAGGTTCCTGTCAACATGCTTGCAGAGAAAAAATATGCCTACCATCATATTTGGCAATCAGATCAACACTGCTTCTGTGCAATGATTATTTTTAAAAGCTATATAAGGACAGGTTATTGTTCAAGGACCAAAGTATATGAGCCCATTCTTGGGATGTAATGTCCCTGGGACTAAGAATAGTCATGAGCTCTATTTCCTACTTGTGCCACTGACTCATGAAAGGAACATATACAACTAAGCTTTGATGTGTTGTAGTATTTCTCATCTGTAAGCTGCCCCACAAACAAAACCTAAAAACCTGCCTTAAACATACCAAGATTCAGCCAATAACTATTTTTTTCATATTTTAAGCATAAAAAAACAAGCATAAAATTGTAAGAAACTAACTGGAGGCAAGTACTACACTTCTCTGAGTCCTGGAGGAGCTGTGTTTATTGTGGGTCAGAAAGCAGCATCCTTCCTTGAATGGCTCTTGAAGAGCCTCTCTGTGACAGACACAAGGAATATGGTACAAGTTTGTGCTATTCACAGTGGATACTGAAAGGAAGAAATGGCAGACTTTGGGTAAGGATTGGGCAAGGATGTTTGGGAAAGCAAAAAGGTGAATTCACCATCACCTTGAATTTTCCTCCATCTTTTTCTTTGCTTAGAAATCATTTTACACTGATAAATTTCACCAGCAGCCTGGTTCCTTTTGTCCTTGGATTTTAATAAAGATATCAAAATGGAAGAAGGCAATGCTTGAAGAATTCAAAATTTCATTTCATCTTTTGAAACTGCTTATCAGCTGCCATTGTTTTTATAGAAATTTTATAGGTTTTTTTACTGCCCAGTTTATAAAAAAAAATACAGAATTAACTTAATATACAACAGATTGGTAAAGAAAGTGGAATATAAACACAAAGGAAGGAAGAGGGCCACCAGGGTTTTTGCCAATCTATAACCTCTACAAACTAATGAGTCTGTCTACTCACTGCCCTTGCATTTGTGAACTGGCATGCCACTATGCCACCAACATCACTTCACCAAAGTTCTATCCAAGGATTATGTTTGCTTTTTGCTAAACAAATGCTCTCTACAGCAGCAACCAAGAATAGTTTTATCAACTGGGCTTTAGAAGTCCAAGTCCAAGTTTTGAAAATTTCATTACTTCCACTTCTTTCCACAGGGCATTTATCCACACAGAAAAATGTCTCAAAGTACTCCTAAACCATTTTAATTTCTCTCCTCTCTAGTCCTCCGGTATACAAAGTAACAAATATAACCATGAAATGAAAACCTAAGGAGTGCTGGCAGGAGTAAGAAGTAACAAAGGTAACACAATCTGCATAAAGCAAAATGCGAGTCATAAAAATAAAGAAGTGTGCTGACAAGCTAAAGATTTAATAATTTTGCCCATAATTATTATCTCTAATTACTTATGCAGAAGGATAGAGGTAACAAAAAAAAAAAAACAAACCAATAAACCCTCTAGAGAATGCTATTCTGAAAGAAATCTGCATAAAACTGATCTGAATATTTACAAGTACAAATACTAAGGGAAGGATAGTCGATCCTATAACATTTGAAGTAGCAACACAAACTAAGACCTAACACACTTATTGATTTTACTGCCAAGACTTTTGATGGACCTACCTACTAGATCATCCTTACAAAATACATGATTTAACATCCCTAATCTAATATGTATAGAGATTTAAAAACAGAGCTGGACACAGCCTGTTTAGTTTCATTTGCTACTTTTTAGCAGTCAGTTGCTTTTCCACTGCGGTTCCACTCATCAGTATCAACATGTTGTTCAAGCACTATTTGCTTCCTCTGTCCTTCTCCCACAGACATCTTTGTCTACAATGGTCCAATATTATTTAATTGAACACTAACTTAAGTCTAAAGCATAATAACTGTATGTGTAATGAAAGTGAGTTTACTGTTGTTCCTGGGGAATTCTGCGACAACTTCAGCCTTTGAAAAGCTGAATTAATTCACTGAAAATACAAATACATAAAACTTGTTAAAAACATGAATGAATTAATGTGAAACATACAACACTGAATTACATCCTTTGAATTAGCATTCTTTCACCATCTTCCAAAGCCTTCAAATGAAAGGGATATTCAAAACAACACTTGGCCAAAATAGGCAGTCTTAAAGACAGAGGTGTGCTTGGTATCATTTTTTAGTAACTGATTAGGCCAGTAAACACCTTGAACCGCACTGCAAAGTGAGGTCACTACTATTAGTCATACTATCCACATACTGCAAGTATAACTGATACTACCAAAAGGTGTTAATATTTCCCTATTTAACCATCTTCCTCATAATTCTTGTAAGGATCACTTGGTTCAAAGATTATTTGCACCATGGATAGAGCACATCTGCGCCGAGCCAAGCAGAGCTGTGTGCAAAAAGGGATCCTTCTACATGGACCAGTTCAAGAAGGGGGGTAAGAGGCTGAATTTGGCACAAATCCTGCCACAGCCAACATAGCAGCCAAAGGCCAGGGATGGCACAAGGAGGTACTGATGTGGCTAAATGATTATCCCCCTGACAGCAATTGAGCATGAGCAAAGTGGGTTAGTTCTGTGTCATGCTTCATCTACTTTGCTGTCATGCAAAAACTCAGGAAACTCCGTGGTTCTGAGGTGCTAATACCAACAAAGCACATGTGCTATGCAGAGCCCTGTGAGATCCTCTTCCTGTGCAGGTCTGCTTCCCATCTCAGCAGCAAACAACTGATTATGCTTCACTTCACTGGATTGCAGCATGCTAATTTCCTACACAGAAATAGTCCAGAACATTTACTCAGGCTTACCCTTCCAGGACTTTTTATTCAGACTATTATTTCATCTTAAAACATGATGCTATGATGTCTTCTAAGTAAAGTAAACTAAAAAGAGATTCATGAGCATTCTTAGTGACAGGCAAAATGTACTTTAAATTCAAAACCTACCCAATTTTGCAACAGTATAGTTTTTTTATGAAGACAAATATTTCTGACTGTTAGAGAGAGTGAATCCAAAATTTTCAGGCCTACTGCTCATCACAGTAAATGACTCTGGAAAAACTCTGCAACACAATTTAGCCATTTCCAAAAGCACAACTGGTAAATACTTCTTTCTGACATTAAGGACTTTTGGCAAACTAATATCCATGTGAGTCTTTTTACATTTATATAATTCTCAAGTACCTGAATGCATTTTTGATATTTAACAGGAAATGGCCTATGGATCATATCTGCCATGAAGTACTCTTGGTGAGACTGACACAAGTTTGGCTAAATGATGAAACTGAGGGAAATCTTATCCAAGAGGGCCCAAAACAAAAATCAAAATTCTCAGCTCTGAATTCTGAGTTCATGGCAGTTGACTAAACATATGAAACACTTGCAGACAAAACCTAAGTTTGAGCTGGCCTGCAGCTGTGAGGCACAACTCTAATTCTTACATAGGGGGCTTTTAACACCAAAGAGGATAGAATAAGAATATTATTCTCCATTTCATTAAGCAAAGCCCACAATGAACTCAGAAAGAAAGTCAAGCTGTTTGATTCAAGAGCAAAGAAGACAGAAGCTAGAGGAGGGAGACTGCAAGAAATAGATGGCAACACTGTACTCAGAGAAACTTTATTTACAAGGTATGATAATACAGAGCAGCGTAGGAAAGCCCATGAGAAAAAGCCAACACTTTTCTCTAAAAGTTTGAACAGCATGAAAAAAATTAAAACTATAAGGACATGTATTAAACACCAGGAACAAATGTAACTATTTTGCAATTGCTATCTAAGTGAACATCTCTCCTATGCATTCAGGCCTATCCAGGCAACAGAGCCATGGAATAAAAAAATCTCATACTGTATTTAGAGAAAATCAAAAATATACAAATCCAAAGGGGACCAGCCATGGCCACACACAGAATCTTATTCCTGGCAATTCTTTTGAGACCTTACCTTTTCAGTTATGATTTTGGTTTTGTTTGTATGAGTTGTAAGAAGCACAGTAGTATTTTTACTGATCAGATCTTCTAATGCAGATAAGGGATCTAAAAAGAAGTTTTAAAATAACATCCAGTTTCTTGCATTAGCAGTGTATAGAAGTACCAAAACTGCTGTGTTTTTAAAAGTGCTGTAACCTGCAGACGTGCTTAGTACCTGCTGTGTCACACATGATTTCCACTAAGTGCAAGTCAACAAGCTGTCCTAGCATTCCTAAGAGCTTGGCCAAAAAGGAATTTTCCTGGCTGGGCTGTTTCTGAGACTTGATTAAGAGAAAATACTGAACTGCACATTTTGCCCTAGAATTCAAACTTTAGAAAAAGTCCTCGGATTTTACTTTTTGAGCTTCTTGTGCATCATCACATCTATTTATTTCTTCTGTGGCACTGGTACAAGCCTCTTATAAAAAGCAGAATTGTTATACAAAAATTAACCCTCTTCATCCCATGCAGCTTCCAGTCAAAACTATCATCATTGAATGAGCAGAGGAACTCTCCAACTCTACATTTTAACTGATATATTTTTACACAGACCTTTAAATATATAAGAATTTTGACACCAAGCCCTGAAATCAGATTCCATGTAGGCAGACACTCTCATTACAGCATTCTAAGCATCGTCACTAAAGCATTCTAAGAGTATTTTAGACCACATGAAAAGTTTTATTCAAAAGGGAAATCCAAGTGAGAGCTACATAACCTATCAAAATATAATAATCAGCCTTCAAAACACATCTCAAGTTATTGAATTTCTATCAAACATATAATAAAAATTTCCATTTCCTCAGATGCACTCTAATCAAATCCACCTGAACTCATTCACTGAAAATGATTTAAACATTACTTAGAGATGCAGCTTGTTTGCAACATTCAGGTAACAGAAATCTGTATCCCATATTTAAGAAGTGTCACACAAACACATATGGCACAAAAATATACAAAATAAGATATATGAGGTACTGAAACTGTATGTGGGTCTCAGAATAAGCAGGGTTTTATCTACTGAGAGAGACTGTAAAGTGACTTCCATTGAGAGAAGAAAACTACCATCTCTGGCCAAAACAACCTACTCTATTTGCTTTCACATACACCCTGAGGCACTCAGTCACCTGTCCTCCTGCATATGAGGGGCACATCTAAACCATTTAAAACCAGGTACACAGCTGCCACATTGCGTTAGGAACTTTATCTGTACAGAATAGCAGGGAGAGAAAAATCAAATCCTTGGTTCCAAAATGCCACTTGAAATGATGCTGTATGTACTTACAGCCCTTGGGGATCAGGTCAGTGCGTGTCCAACAGGATAGCTAGGAATAATCTGGCATCAGCTGAACACAGCACAGACCTTGCTCAAAGTCTGACAGATTTTATAGCAAGATGTGTGATTTCACACTAACTTGAAAAAAGTAGAACTTACTGAAATATTTTCATCAGTAATTTGGACAGAAAAAGCAGGCACTAAAACCTACAAGGATATAGCTGGACAGACAGGTGTGTTTTTCATGTAAACAGAGGCAGAATTTTTGTCTTCAGGAAGTACTGATGTCCAACATCCAAACAAGCTGTCCATACAAGTCAAAATAAAGCACTTTGCTTCTTCACTCCTTATCTCCCACAAAAACAAAGGAAGAGAACAGAATGAAAAGACTGAGAAGTTATTTGCAAAAAATTACTTTCCTTTTTCTGGTCTAAAGTACAATAACCAATGAAGTAATTTATACCCTGATCTGTTTATTAATTTTTTTTTTTTACATGAAGCTATTCAAAGGCTATAAGGCTGACAGATAACTTCAAATTGCTGCAGAGTGATTGCAAAACAAAAATGGCAGATGAAGTTCAATATAT
Source organism: Polioptila caerulea (assembly GCA_013397295.1). Classification (NCBI taxonomy): domain Eukaryota; kingdom Metazoa; phylum Chordata; class Aves; order Passeriformes; family Certhiidae; genus Polioptila; species Polioptila caerulea. The sequence continues at coordinate 506,900 of VYXF01006607.1, read as the reverse complement.
GTGAAGGCATAATGCTGTATTTGAATAAAAAATCTTGACCTGATGTAGAAAATGGCAGGCTCTAAGCTGTCCATTGTCACTCAAAAGCAAAATTTTCAATTATGATAGGTAATCCCATGAAAATATCTGCTCAATGTTAATCAGCAATAAAAATCCAGATTAAATATTATGTATTATTATCAAAAGAAGAGAGGAAAAAACCCAGAAAATATAATTATGTTGCCATGTAGAAACACAGTCGTCTGTTATCAAACCAGATATATAAGAAACAGAGATATAAGAGAGACACTGAAAGACAAGTGAGGTTACCTAAGGCAAGAAATGGCTACAAACTGAGGAAGAATTAAGTATGGTGGGACACTTCACGTTGGATGAGTAACCACAGAGGAACTCTGATAGACATCTACAAATTGCAATTGACATAAGGAAGATGGATGAGGACTGACAGTAACTAGAACATTTAGTGAAGGTGACAGGAAGCAAGCTCAAAAAATCCCTGATCCACAGAAGTTGTTGCCTAAGGATACTGAGGAGGCAAGTTTAAATAGGTTTGAAGGGAAGCTGGGAAAACACCAGGAAGAGCTGCTTCACTGAAGGTTACTAGAGTAACAGAGCACAACAAGTTCAGGAAATCCCCTAGCTAAAAATGGCCAAAGGCTGAGAGAGTACCAGGGAAACGTACTGAATTATAAGTCTTTGCCCCATTTATTCATCTTTAGGTACCTCCTTATGCTCATCGCTGAAAACAAGAATTACTACAATGATGCAGATCAAATTCTGTTTTAAAAACAAGACACAGAACTTAAAAACTAAAGCACATGGTTCATAGGTTACCCCCAAAGCTCTTAAGTTCACTTATTTCACTCATACAATTTGATTGCACAGAACTTCTAACACCTGATCACTTATACATTAATTTTGGATGCCTCAGTGAATGGAAGCATCCTACTGTTGACAATCATCTTCACCCCCATAACTGAGATTAAAAAGTCGAAGTTGCCCAAATCCCAGCCTGTATCATGAGTGTGGCTACATGTTTCACGATGAGAGTGGCCTGGCCATGTCTGGTAGCAGGAAAGGGCAGGTAGTGGAGCAGCACAGCATGAGGCAAAGGTTGAGAGAAGTACCAGGGTTGATCAGGAGCAGAGCCCTGTTCTGTGCTTTAAAATGATAGCTGCAATAGGAACCTAGAAGGGTACTTGCCAACACTGGAGACGTGAGTTGTGTTAAGAGGGCTGGTGGTGAAATTGAACCACAGATGTCTTTCAAGATAATCAGCCTCAACAGTGAAAGCCAAGTAAGATAGCATTCCTAAAATTAGATGAAGAGGCTCATAGAGGGCAAGTGTCCAAAGAGAAAAGGTTACTACACCACAGCTGCAGTGGAAGCTTCCAAATTCTGAGCACCAATGCGAAAATCTGTATGTTTTACTTACTGCTAAATTTTATCACATGCAGATCAGTAAAACAGTACACCTGAAAAGAATCACAACGGGACAAAAAAAGACACCAAAACTCCTTCTGGTAAAAAGTTTTTAAGGCATGTAGGCCCAGGAGTCACACCCTAAGAGTTTACTCTCCTGGGACAACACTTGCGCAGTTTTGCCTAGCAAGACAGTTCACTTTGCTACTTGCAAAAGTAAACACTTTATGTGATTATGGATTTCTGGAACAATCCACCAGTCCCTGAAAACAAAAAGTGTTGAAACAGGAATGTAAACCTAAAGACAAAGCTGTTCTCCTCTCAAACACTGAAGCTCTTGCTACCAAAGCAAGTAAGAACAGGAGACAGAAGTTGAAACCAACAAAAAGTTCTGGATACTAAGACATTCAGCTGCAAATTTCTAATCACTCTTTTTTTCCATGAATCATCTTTAAACTCACTGCACTAAATATCCCCACCACCTGAAAATACTTATATTAAGATTATATTAAATTATACTATCTTTAGCGTGTTTTAGTTTGTGGACCAACACTTCAATTTCTCTAATTACTTGAATGCTGTAGCTAAATTAAATATATAACTATACTCTTAAGAGCCATCAGGCTAAAATATTCACAGTCAAAAATATATTCCCACTTCTGGTTTTTTTTCATATCAGCTATCTTGGGATAGAAGAGGAGCATTAACTACCCAAGTATACCATATATTTAATCACCCTTTGATACTATGAATAATGAGACAACTGTTTAGATGTGAAGGAAAACAGAACTGGAAAAAATAAAACTGCATTCCTTCCATCTCTGGGAAGCTCAGAGCACCAGCTACCACAACAGGCAGCCTGCTGAGGTTCGGCACAGTTTGAAATACCCTGGACAACGAGCTTCACTCGGTGTGGTGTATTTGGTGTTGGAAACCCTTTCACCCATATTAGCAGTTTTCATCCCACATAGGAGACACCTGACACGAAGTGGATGACAAGTACTATTGCTGTGATAAGCCATACCTGAGTTACTATAAGAAATACTTGTGATCAATAGCTATTGTTGGCTCTTACAGTCAAACAAATACAAAGCCTCTAGTGACTGAAAAAGTATCATTACCAAAAAAAAAAAACTATTACAGGTAACTACAAGAGAGGTTACTGGAGAAGCTTGTGCAGCCAACCTGAAAAACATCTCAATCTGTATCAGCAAAAAGACAGTTCTTGAAAGCTTCTGTGCCCCAAGTCCCCACACAGCCTGCCCTGTCCCTGGACAGCTTCCCAGAAAAAGCAACGTCCTGTACACGAGTTTCCACCAGCACTCGTTCACTCCTCCTATTCCCTAATGGCTAAAAGTAAATTCTTCATCCGGCTCCCAGAGAAGAGAAAGGAAAGACTGTGAGAGGCAGACAGGAAAGGGGAAACGGAGAAGGCAAAGGCCGAATGGCTACCCTGGAGCCTCTTGTTTCCCACCCACCGAGCCACATTCCACAGCCCCACAAGGGAGAGACCCCTGTTCCGTACAGAAGATAAAGCAGTATCTGACATGGAGCATTCCCTTACAGAATGTGCATCCATGGAAAAGACTGACGCAAAACATGAACTATCCAGTGCGTTGGATTCATGTGCTCATACCAGTCTAAAGCCCACTGGTAAACATTTAGGAAGAGAAAGAACCTCACTCTGTGTTAATATCCTGAACACAAAAATTCCCAAAGACTTCTCCTGAGAGCTTGAGGATTAAAAGGCCTGGCTAGTATGTCACAGTGACTCATTGCTTAAATCCAGAATATTAAAAGATAAGCTAGCCAGAAGAAACTTTACTTCTGCCATAAGTAATGTTAATTAAAAGGTCAAGAGATCTAGAGACAGTATTCAGAGAAAAACTGCAGAAGGAGGAAATGAGTAGGACATTAAAAACCATTTTTTAAAAGGTGGGGATTAAAGGAAGATAAAATAAAACCCTTTGAAAGCTGAAAATGAAAAAAGGATGAAAAGGTAGAAATGAAAAGTACAAAATTTATGTCTCTAATTCTTCCTTCAGAACTTTATAGTTCATGTTTTCCTCCAGGTTTAGTCACCTTAATTGCACATATGATTCACAGTCTCACTTGCTAGTAACAGAAGATTCATGATTAAGAAGGCACAGTAAGTTTTGATTTCAACAGCTAAGATCTCAGTATATCTGAAAAAATTATTTAAAATGCACAAGTATGTGAAGAATAACTCTCAATTTGATTTTTCTGGTTCTTGCTTTTTCTAGACTCTGGCTGCAAAGAGTCCAGCAATTACAACAACAATGTACTAACACTGAGCAGTTCATCAACATCTCACACTAGCTGTACATAATTCTCTTAGGGGAATATGAAAGCTATTTCTTTCCAAAAGCAAGCCCTTAGTATGTGTTAGGAACAACAATTTTGGATTCAGACTCTGCTAGGCAGCAGTTTCAATTCGTAACATTACTCAAAGAATCACAGCTGTGGAAATAAGAAAATGTTTTTAAAGTACTTAATTCTGAAGAGTCTGCTTTAGCTTCCCTTAAATGTTTTTAATAGTACGCTAAAGGAAAACGGCACAGGGACAACATAGCTTCTTTTGGAAGAAAGGGCAATGCTAAATAAATAATTTCTTATCTAAACTCTCAGCTCACTTAATGGTAAATTTGAATGACGATGAAGTGATAGGAATATGGTAAAGAGGGGGAATTGTTTTTCCTGCAGACCAAAGTTAAACCCTCAACGACAAAGTTTAATTAGTCAAAATGGAGAACATTAACGCTGCAGAGGATCTCTGAAACAGGCACAACCCTCTGGGCAGGTGCTGGGACGTCACAGACATTTTGCTGCAGGCTGGGGATTTGAGCCTGTCATGTGCTGTTCTAGCTTTCCACACTTGTGCCAGTGCAAATTAACCACCACCAAGTGTAAAACATCAACTCCAACTCTGTACAGCTGAAAGTAAGTACATAGGTACTGCTGCTTCCCTGCGGCTCAGGACCAACATGTTCAATGCCACAATCCTATACCACCACTTCAACCTCACCACAGACAACCTCATACAACCTCAACCTCAAGTCACAGTCAGCTCCTCTACAACGGGTATTTACACACAACATTATTTTTATCATCAAGGCTGGGGGCAGAGGGAGGGAGCCCGAGCAGGAGATCCTGGAAGCATTCAATAAAAGCATCCACCCCACTTGTACATGGGAAACCTGAGCTTACAAGTTGTACTGAAGTAATTTCACAGTCAATACACAGAACTCAGCGGATCCTTCTGTAAACAATCCTGGCTGAAAATAACGTTCATCCCACTACAAATCTGGTGCTATATTCAGAATAGATGGCCTAAATTCTACCTAACTTTCTGAGTGCTTATTTTTGAAAATTCCTGACAGGAAGGCCCACCGAGAAGCTACAACAATGTTTAAAAAAAAAAAAAAAAAAAAAAAAAAAAAAAAAAAAAAAAAAAAAAAAAAGAAAAAAAGAGGAATAGCACTAAGTGCCTTTGATCTAAAATTATGGTTTTTCCCCAGGTAATAGGATTGTCATAGAAAAAGACTTCCCCTGACTTAAAAAATAATAAAATCATATACCTTTCTGCTTTGTTTCAAGAATTATTATATCAGAGCACATTATTTTAACAGTCTTTGACTTTTTACTACTTAGATGTACACAATTTCACAAACTTACAGAACTGCCAATATATCTGTTTAGGATAAACCAGAAATTTCCCTCTGCTGGCTCAACAATTTTTTCTGTTAAAGCAAACCCAGACTAAAACCTTTTGTCTGAAAATTGAAGATTTGAAAAAGCTTTGGGTAAGATATTTATATGGCAAATACTAGAAAGAAGATTTTATAAAACTTGACTTACAGCTGACAGCATTCTGTGACACCATAAAGTTGAGACCCTTTCAACCTGCCCATCGGGAAAATCCTGAGATAATGGAAAGGCACAGAAGATAAAGCACCATATGACTTGCTGGTACAGGGCTTACAAATGCCACTATGTGCCATTGAAGCACTAGTCCAAAGGCAACCACTCAGCATCTCTCAAACTGGAAGGACTTACTCCCAGGCTCAGAACTTAAAGTGACACTATTTCAATAGGAGTCACAAGACCTCTAAGTCCATCAGGTTAAGTGTTAAGGGACAAACTCTTCATCTCCAGTATTAAGAGAGTGTGTCTTGTATCCATGAGTTAATTTGCATTAGTTACTGTATCCTAATACAAACAGAGATCTCTAATTTTAATGAGCTGAACTATGAGGCAACCTCAGGCAAGGGTGATGCTGATTTTGTCTGACAAAGAATTTCGTTGCAAGTACCCTGTCTCTGCCAGAGTTTTATGTGAAGAAAATATATCACAACAACTTTCCATCAGCTCATTAGCATCCCCCACCAACTCTCTCAACAGCAAAGCCATCTATGTAGATTCAAAGAAAAACCAGAAATCCTCTTTTCATAGAGGACTACAGCCTGCAGCAGCCAGCACTATCAACTGAAATCTCGTCCCTGTTGCATAACAAGGATTAAAAAGAGAGAGGTTACAAGAAGTATTACTCCACAGTTTATTATCTGTCTTCTGACAACAAGTAATAAATCCTTTTCCTAATTACTAATCCCTAAGTACTGACTTTTAAAATTATTAGCTTCTCTATAACATATCAAAAGAGTAACAAGGTCCCTCTAAAGATGGTGACAGGAAAGCTGAAAACCAAGACCAAAAATATTTCCTCAATTTAAGAATTCATCATCCAAAGCTTTACTATTCATACAGGTTTCCTGGGACTAGTTTTCTCCATATCTGAAAAAGTTTCAGCTTGTGTGAGGGAAGAGGTATGGCTTCCTGAAACCCCTTCAGAATAAGTATGTGTGTTGTGGAATACCCTTGGGGCACTTACTGCCCCTTGCACACCATCATTCACCCTCTCTGGATACAGTGCAGCTTGGCAAAACTTCTCTTCAACAGAGAAGAAAAGACATGACACCAGTTATCCTTCATTACACAGGACAAGGTGATCCTTTTATTACAAAATTCATACCAACCATAATACCAAGAATATATGCAATATATGGTGGGATTTACCTGAAACCCATGTCATAAAAACAGTGTGCTGTTTCTGCATGGTAAATGTCACATTAGCACATTACATAACAAAAATAACGTTCTCTTCTATTCCTAATTTTATGTTATCTGCCTAGTCTACCACATTCACCTCTGCCCTTTGGTATTTTCTTTAGATTACTTGCATTAATTTTAACATTTATTCAGCTGACTTGAAAGGTATTTTTCAGCTACAAGTAGGTAAGTATCAGCTATCTATATAACTAATATACTAGTTCTGTCCTGTATGCCTTTTGGTACAGAGGGCATTAAGAGACACATATGTGAATATATATATATATTTTTTTTAATAATATATATTTTTAATTTTTTTTTATTTTAGATATATATTTACATGTAGCTTAAAAGGTGGAACTGGGTTAAAGGTTGAACTCGAGGACCTTCGAGGTCTTTTGCAAGCTAAACCATTCTGTGTTTCTATGATACAACAATAGCAGGCCACTTCCTCTCCAACACTGTAAACCAAGCTGAAGTGGACATCTGTTTGTTAAGACTCTCAGGCTCCAGACACATTTT
>VYXF01006607.1:451056-499819 GCA_013397295.1 Polioptila caerulea | reverse complement strand
GGAAAGCTGAAAACCAAGACCAAAAATATTTCCTCAATTTAAGAATTCATCATCCAAAGCTTCACTATTCATACAGGTTTCCTGGGACTAGTTTTCTCCATATCTGAAAAAGTTTCAGCTTGTGTGAGGGAAGAGGTATGGCTTCCTGAAACCCCTTCAGAATAAGTATGTGTGTTGTGGAATACCCTTGGGGCACTTACTGCCCCTTGCACACCATCATTCACCCTCTCTGGATACAGTGCAGCTTGGCAAAACTTCTCTTCAACAGAGAAGAAAAGACATGACACCAGTTATCCTTCATTACACAGGACAAGGTGATCCTTTTATTACAAAATTCATACCAACCATAATACCAAGAATATATGCAATATATGGTGGGATTTACCTGAAACCCATGTCATAAAAACAGTGTGCTGTTTCTGCATGGTAAATGTCACATTAGCACATTACATAACAAAAATAACGTTCTCTTCTATTCCTAATTTTATGTTATCTGCCTAGTCTACCACATTCACCTCTGCCCTTTGGTATTTTCTTTAGATTACTTGCATTAATTTTAACATTTATTCAGCTGACTTGAAAGGTATTTTTCAGCTACAAGTAGGTAAGTATCAGCTATCTATATAACTAATATACTAGTTCTGTCCTGTATGCCTTTTGGTACAGAGGGCATTAAGAGACACATATGTGAATATATATATATATTTTTTTTAATAATATATATTTTTAATTTTTTTTTATTTTAGATATATATTTACATGTAGCTTAAAAGGTGGAACTGGGTTAAAGGTTGAACTCGAGGACCTTCGAGGTCTTTTGCAAGCTAAACCATTCTGTGTTTCTATGATACAACAATAGCAGGCCACTTCCTCTCCAACACTGTAAACCAAACTGGACATCTGTTTGTTAAGACTCTCAGGCTCCAGACACATTTTGAGTGTTGCCCCCAGTCACACACTCTTTCACACTTAGTTGCAATTAAGACTTCTTTAAGTGCATGACATACCACAATCAGATACCAATAATACATTTACATACCTTGCACTAGATTACACATTCTGGCCCCTCAGGAATGAAAAGTTGTCCCTTGCACTAACCATAAATTATTCTCATGCTCTGTGCAACCAAGGCACCTCAAACAAAAGGCAGGATCAGGCAGCAGATCCATTGCTGCTACTGCCTGCCTCAGGCAGGGTCCCAGCTCGGGCAGTGCTCTGCACACAGGGAGAAAACCCACTCCAGTTAAGCCCTCAGCTCCAAAGAGTCTTCCCTGCTTCCTTCACACAAGACCATTATTATGTAAATAACAACTAAGGGCTTCGTGAACCTCTGTGCGGCAACGCGTTGCAAGACAGTAACTATTGGTTTTAACTAGGGTGTTAAAATGAACAGTTCAAAGAGTCTTTGCTATATTCTACAGCAGACACTTTGCCAATGTTTGCTTCCCCGACTGTAAGAGAGTGAAGGCAAAGATACATTACAAACAGGAGCTCAAAGCCCTGCCGACACCGGTTTGTGCGTATTTCCTTGTGACAGGAAATCAGTCAGTGCCAAGGCTCCAGCACTCCCAGCTGCAGACAGGTCCTTGCATGCCCGTCCCAGCCCCACCAGACCTCTGGAGCACAATCCAGGCGCCATTCAGGGGACAGCTCCCGCCGGAGCCATTCCCAGCAGGCCCAGTGGATCAGCTCTCCCCGTCTTCAGAGGAAGGCATGTCCTTCTAGACACATGTCACACCACACCATGAGTCCGTGGGATGGCACAAGGAGCATGGGCCCATTTTATTACTGAACACAAAAATGGCCATCAGCATTAGAATGGAAATCCAGGGTTAACTGGTCACCAGCGATCTAACTCAGGAACATTCTCAAGGCTCATGGTCAACAGCGAAACTGAGCAACTCTACAAGTGCCTGATCAATTAAAAAGGAAGACTAAAAATACCAGAGCTGACTTGCAAGAAAAAGTTAATGGTAATTCAACTTAAACTTCTGTAATGTTCATTTCTGTTGAAAAAAATATGTCAGTTGTGAATACCAGCATATGTACCCAAGGAAAAAAAAAAAAAGCAAAGGAAGAACAGACTGTGTTTTTAAATAGAAGGCAAGAAACAATACAACATGCATCTTTTCTAATAAAAATGTACGAGAAATTTTACAGTGTAAAACCCTGAATATTCACTCTGAAAAGCACAAAGCCATTTCAGCATCTGTTGAAAACACTGCATTATCTCAGAATGTAACTATGACACATATATACAGAACTATAAATACAATTACATCTGTAGCTTTTATCTAAAATAAAGTATCCAAAGATGTTATGCATGAGAAAATCAAATCCAGAAGGCAAGCATCAGATTTTGAGAAATGTTGACATATTCTGGAGTTTATATGGCATTAAATTTTTCTCAAAAAAAGAGGAATCCCTTAAAAGGGAGAAACAAAAAATGTCATGAAGTCCACTGGAACTCCCAGCACTACCCTTCTTTTTATAGGAAAGTAGTCAAATATAAAATCATGAGAGTTTATATTAAAGAATTTCTCCTTTGCATATAGATAAAAAGTTGCATATTTTGTTTAAAGTAGACCATAGTATTTTTAAAACAAAACGAAACCCAAATGCTAAAGAATAATGCTACATACTCTTAAGATTATCTGTGAGATGAAAGCAAACTTATGAAGAACTGATACTTGTTTATTTTAGTGATATCCAACACTTGTTGAGACCAGTTGAAGATCCCTTTTTAAAGTGTGGAATTTTTGTATCTACTTTGTTCAGATGAACTCTCCCATCAATAAGATTAGACTTTCACTCAAATGAAACTTATAGGGAAAAATATGACCTCTAGAAGGGGAAAACCATAAAAATTCCCAAAAGTGAGATCTGTGTCAAATCTCCTTTTCTTGTGAACAGGCTGTTCCAAGAAAAAAACAGCAGCAGTTTCCATACTGATAATAAGCCACCCCAATGAATGTACAGCAATTGCTACGTAATTCAACAGGGTCAGAATTCAAGCAGGTAGGAAACAATACATCCTCCATGAAAAGTAAGGACACAATTGCCAGACTATTTTCTACATGGAGAAACTTCACAAAGCCACCAGAAAAAAATGCTTCAAAACTCTATATGATGATTCTTCCACACACGATTTATCAGGTGGTATTAAAGTTACAAAACAACATTTATATCTGGCTGCAACTTTTTTTTCTTTTTTGCTCATGCCACACAGGAAATCACTTAATGCCATTATACTTCAAGGAGCAGTTCTGTAATTGAGCTCCTTGGCTGATGTAAAGGGGTTTTGTCCCAGTGTAACAGTCCAATCACAGATCTTACTGGGAATAAAGGTCTGGATTTCAGGTTGGTTGGTTGAAGGTTTCTCTCACGTTGGGGAGCAGAGGTTGGTTTGGGTGCCTGGTGTTGGGGTTTGTATTTTCTAGCATAATACTCAGAACACCAAATTCTTTTTCCATTTTTACATGTTTTTTCAGCAAAAAATATGAGCAAATTTTTCCCCCTACAATTTAACTAGCAAGTTGCAAAATCCCTCAAAACAGGGATCTAATGGAAATTTTGACACATGCTTAGCTAGAGCCATTCTAGTCAGTACTGCTTTGTGCAACTTTTGTTTAAAAGCATTTTACTTTTTTAAATATGGTTTTCCTGTAAAATTCTGTATTTGGGATGGTTTTTCATCTCTATTTAAAATCACTGAGTTGCTCTGGCCTTACAGAGGTTGGTTTTTTTCTCTCTTTCAGGGGAGAAAAGTGAATACATTCTCTAATGCATAAGAGAAGTCAGATGTCTGGCACTTAACTACTTTGCATCCAGCACGCATGAAACATTGCCAAGTCAAGGTGGGAAGTGAAAATAGAAAGCAGGAACAACTTTGTATGTATAAGTTGAAGTAATGTAGAAAAAAGTCTTGCTGAGTTAAGTAACCAGCCTAAAGTCATATGATATATAGACCTATGTAGATACTTTGGTGCCAAAAGTAGTATTGTATTTTAAATGTTTTTGGAAAGTTAGCAAGACTTTTTGCTTATATTCCAATGAAAGAAAAATTGGTTACTTTCCTGACTCCCCACTGACTCTTGCACTAATACTATAATATTTGACTATAATTCATTTTTGTAACAATCAAATATAGTGGAAAACTGTAATTTTACGGTTTTTTCCTCCTCTCTGCATCATTAACATTGAAACAAAGAATATCTAGCTGCCTTTTTAACTTCCATATATCAAGACTAATGTTCCTCTAATGCTACATATGTATTCTTGTGCATCTTAAGGTGGATCAGTTACACTCCAGGTAAGGAAAGGGTTAGCACCTGTCTTACACAAATGACCAGAGTAGCTATGCAGTAAACAGAAAAGCACCAGAGTTCACCTTCACTAAGCAGCACATAGGATAAAAATGATGGGGGATTTAATTATTGGTTTTACTTTTCATGAAGAGCAGAAAGTGGAGACAAAGTGAGTAAGAACATTAATCAAACTGAAATTCTGATTATACAAACACAGAACAAATGGAAAACTGCTTGGAAGCTTTATCTCACCACTGGAACAGAGGTACTGAAAATACATATTCCCCACCCAAATATAATTTTCCACTCTCTTCCTTTCCGGTCTTGGACAAATCCCGAAAACAACAGAACAGCAGAACCAAAAGGTTCAACACTATCTCACCTCACTCTCTTCACCTACCTTGTGCACTAGGTAATCAAATCTCTTTCTGATTTCCCCATCCATGAACAGGGATGAAACTATCACCATCAGGAGCAGAATCATTTTGCAAAAGCAGTAGAAGGTTATCCCACACCACATGATACAGAAAGCAGCCTACTCATGTTTACTTTACTAAGCAGACATTTCACCTCTGGAGCTGATAAACAATTCTGAATGCATTTTCAGTTTCCAACAGGAGATGAAACACTCCTGTTGACTGGAACGCTTATAGAAACGTCTATTTTGTAGGTCCTCATTCATCAATGAAAGCACAGTAGCAAACTGTTACTGAATATGATCTGTACAAGCAAGCCCATTAAGCCTTTTACGTCCCATCCAACCCTAAAAAGATGCATCGCATTTAAATGCTTTAAAAATAAGTCACTACTGTGAATTACATACAGCAAATTAAGCGAATGGAAACCACATTCTTGAGATAAAAATCAATTAGCATGATGCAGTGTTCCATTGTTATCTATGACATATTCATACTTAGGATGAAAAGCCAATTCTTTCTGTCATTATCCTCTATACAATTAAGAAATATAGCCCTGCCCTGCCAAGGATCCTTATTTTACAAACCAGAAATGGACCAACAGGAAGTCAAAGCAAACGTACCCAAGGTGGTCCAAGAGGCTAAGGGGAAACCAGATGGAGGCTGAAAACCAGGGTTCCAGGCCCCTTCTCTACACATTAAAAATCACTGGCTAAGAAAGAAAAAGGCACCTGCCCTGCTGTTCGAGCCAGACCACACTGCTGGTGTTTGCAACAGCAGTTTAAGAACATATGAAGTTCTGATAGTCTGTAAAAGCTTTTTTTGCCACCTCCTAATCCGTAACTTCATCTAAACTATTTTTGCCATGGGAGAAGTAAACGTTCACCTATTTGCCAAAGACTCTGCAGTAAATGAAGCAACTGCTCTTGGTCTGATACTAGCACAGTATACTATTCACATAACTTAGATCCTTCCCCACCTATTTCCTTAAACAGCTTAAAGTTCTTAATAACAGCTGAGTCTAGTCTTCACCTGTCATTTTAGATAACATTTTAATTTTTGATTTCAGGTATTTCAAACAAGTTTCATATATTTTCATTTTCCCATTCTACTTATAAAGAGCAATCTGTTAGGCATCTACAAAATTTTCTTTAAATTTAACATTATTAATGTAAAGCCTGAAATGGGCAGAGAGCCCAAGCATGGTTTTGTGGCTTGGCTTGAGTTCAAACAGAAAGCAGTAAGAAAATCCGAAGGCAAGAAAACCCACCTTTTCAAGTCAGGACCATCACAAAAACAGCTCTCAAGCTGCTCTATGCACCCAGTTTCTCTGTAGATCCCCCAAAAATAAGGCCCAGACCACTCTGTTTCCCCAGTGTGTACCACCATAAAATTGAAAGATAGGTATGACAGACCATAAGATACTCAAGCTGCTCTTTTCTGTCTCCTAGAGTGGCCTCAGTAAAAAAAATAACCACTACAACAGATGTGGCATATCAGTGCCCTGGCTCTCCTGAGCAAGGCAGGTTAGTCACTTCATCTGCAAATACACTGCCAGATTCTTTCTCATTTGATGATAATGACCACAGATCTTATGTAAAAAAAGTTAAAGCAAAATACCACAGAGGTCCCCCTCAAAAGAATAATTATCCTTCCACTTGGCTGAAGTGCAAACTAGAAGAATAAGAGCCAATTAATTAAAAAGCCACATAAATTACATGGTTATTTTTTGCTACCCCGCTGTGCAGCTTGACAGTCACTGAGTAAGGGGAAAGAGAAAAGCAATGGAAGTATTTGTAAGTGACAAATTAAGGAATGTATTCGGCAACCAAGAGGGAGTTAATGATGGAATTACTTTATAGATGTCTCAGGAATGAAGGTTTGCTTACTGCCAGGTGGAAGGATTACACAATCTGTCAGAGTAGCCTGGGCAAACAGATGAGTAGATAACACTCACCAGGAAGGGCACTGAGAGAAGTTACACATTCATGAGACATAAAAACAGCTGATCAGTTTAATTAAAACTTTTTTGTTCAAATACTTTTGTAAGGAGACTTTATCTGTGTCAATGTTTTGAATTTTTTTTTAAGTAGCATTTTTAAATAATTTTTAATTTTTTAAAATTAATTATAATTTCATCATTTTAATTTTTTATTCCTTTCCAGCATCTCTACCATCAAAAGGGTAAACTTTAAAATATCCCTCAGTCTCGTCTTTCTCTCTGTGCCTGTTTTATTAACTAATTATAATCTTTTCTCACATTGTTTTGCCCCAAGTTTTTTTCATTGCAGTGCAATGACCAAAAAGTCAGACTACACTGTCAGAAATGTCAACAACTTCAATCACACGACAGCAAAGTCTCTCCTAACACATGAATGAGCACCACTTAGTTTTGCTTTCAAAACACTGATCATTTAGCTCTATTGTGCAACAGTAGACAGCATGTAATCAGAGAGACTGCACTATTCATTGAGTGAGCAAATATAATCATGTACAAAACATACACATTTTTTTTAAAAGAGCCCAGAGGATGACCATGCATTTGAACAAAAANTTAAAAAAACCACCGGGAAGATGCAATATAGAAAAAAAAAAAAAAAAAAAAAAAAAAAAAAAAAAAAACACAAACCCAAAAAAACAAAAAAAAACCTCAACAAAACAGTGGAGAGAGTATTTAGCCATATTTTAGAATGCCTATGAAAAGCCTTCCATGAAAGATGCACTGTATTAGACATAATTAAAACTGTATATTACAGTATTTCCTTTGAGCTGAATACATATCATAGTTAACAAAGTACCAAAGATAACCTTCTGAATTAGTCCACAGCTGAACCACATCCAGAGCTCACAGTTCTTACCCAGAACACCTGAGCCTCAGTGATTTTTGCCTAAACGATTTTCAAGCATGTTTTTCTTTGTTTCCTATTCATTAAGTACATACTTACAAATACTACTACAAAGTAATACTACATTTCCCAGTGAAAATTTATCAATATTAAGACCTTAAATTCTAGCTATATCTATCTCTACAAATACATTTTTCTTCTAAGAAAAGATTAAATTATTAAAAATACTTTAAAAATTTGACATATTTTTCTCCTTTGCAAAATATTTCAGGTGGAAGATATTTGCTTTCATTTTATCCAAATTAAATGGAAAATTTAAAAAGACTGTACAGAGCATATAATGCTACAGCATATTAATCTCATATAAATCTATTAAACAATTAATACAAGTTAGGTTACTCACTTTTAAAACTCAAGCAAAGCTACCAAAGGACTATTGCAACTGCCTAAAAACAGATTAAAACTACTGTAGCAAAAACCTGCCAAATAATATCAAACACTGGAACTTCACTCTTTTTGCTGAGACATAACATCAGCTCACGGTTCAGGTATTTTTATGACTACAAGAGGAAAGGCAGAAGAAAAGTCAACACAGTCATGGCTGGTTTAAACACTACTGAAAACGCTTAATTGATTTCTACTATCATGGCTTTTCAGAAATGGTATCTTGGCACAACTTGTTCCTTGCCTGCATCTGTTTGGCATATTTCAGTGTTGGCAAATAAACTGTTTCATAAAACAACCACACCCTAAACACTAAAATTATACCGTAAACAGAGAATTAATCTTTACCTAGAGCACTAAACTTTTTATTAGCATTAGAAAACTTCCTATATGTGTGAGAGCTTAGAGCTTTGGGTTTTTGGTTTGTTTTTAACTAATCAGCCAAAATTTGGCAAAAATGAATGAATTCTTGTTTCAGTTAATAACGAAGCTTTTCAAGACAAGGGATTCCTAAAAACACTTTGTAAAGTTTGTGTTTGAATATTTTTTTCTTCCAATGATAAACAGATGCATGAGAATCATGACTATAGGAAGACAAGACTAAATTCAAAATCAGATTTTCAACTGTACTATCACATTTCCTGAAGCAATATTCTGAGGATCAGAAAATTCACCATTTTTTTGACACGATTTTTTAAGAACTAATATTTGCCAGCTTTTAAGCACTGAAGATAAAAGAAACATAACAGTACTATCACTCTTAAGATGTTTTATTATGCATTAACTGTAATACTTTGTTTCAGTAAGTTTCTTCACATTGTAGTACTTTTAAAAATAGATGAGACAGTGAAAACATCAGGCTACTGGCAACAGTTCCAACAATAATAATCTATAAACAAAGAAACAATGAAAACTTTTTACTTCAGTGCTTAGCAATAAGTATGTGAAAACTACCAACATCCAAAGTTTAAAATAATCATATATTTGTTTGCATTGAAAACTACTGCAGGTTGCTTAAATTTGATTCATATGCAAAAATTCAAGAAAATCCTGACAAACATTTATCAGAGTAATAAGGTAATATCAAGTTAAGCAACAATTTTCCACATGTTCACCCATTTCTGGTAGCAGTTTCTATCAGTAACCCTTTTATTTCTTTTGCTACATCTCCGATGCCACTTGCATTTGGAACTCTGCACTACATAGAACATAGCATGGATGCTCCTTGGACCTGAACTGGATTTCTCAAATGATAACAAATACTGCAATTGGCCACAGAAATGTCACAGCAGCAGCTTTTACCACGATGTGGAAAGTCTGACAAATCCAAAACCATTTTTGTAACTGTTACGTTAAGATCATTATGACATTTCTTGGGTACTTCACATGATTACTTTAACACATATAATTTTATTTCCCACAAATAATTTGCCGCTCCCCTCTGTGAAGTTCACAGTGCTGCCCTACCCATCTGTTCCTGGGAGTCCCTCAGAAACATCACCAACCAGTTCCTTCATTCATTAATTTATTTGCCGCATGCAAAGAAAATGAAATGTTTTCTTTTTCAATACTTACTTTTTCTTAAATTATCAAGTCCATTATTTATGGCACCAGTAGCAAGCATTTTCCCTAAGGAACAAATACAAGGTCTGGAATTCTATTTTGCCTGCTTATAATACCGTGTTTGACATTTTCATACCTTGAGATGGGGCTTAGTTTTCATTCCAAATCACATCTCTAGCCACAAAGATGTCAGCTTCATCTCACTTTTGGCTGCAATTCATTTCTGAGGAATGATTAAATATCAAGGGATTTAACTGTGATTAAAAAACACCCATCAGTAATTCAAAATTTTGTCCTTGTAATAAACTCGTTCAGAGTTTTTGCAAGACAGAAAACAGAGAAGGCAAAGGCGGTCTAACAAATAGGTCTTTTTGTTTATGATGATGATTCATATAATGCAGCCTATTTCAGTATTAATCTGGTAGAAAGATGGAAGGTAGGTTATTTAATTTTTTTATTCATGACAATCTGGGTTTTTTTAAGATATTCTGTCTAATAGTTAATTAGATTCATTTTTGTATTCATCCAAATGAGAGATCTTTTCCTCCCCATTCTAATAATTTTCAAGAATTATTAATCCTTTACTTGCTCCTTTAAAAGCTTAAAATCGTTTGTGTTGTGACCAGTAAGCATATACAGAACACATACACTGATGATACCCTTGCCTAGAAAATAACTCAGAGCATACAAAAATAGATCCTCCTACACAAATATACTATAATTGCATTTCTTTAGGGGACAGCAAGTAAGATTTTTTGTGAATGGTCATGATATATGTGAGAAGTTGCATTTCTCTGAAACACTGAAAGCTTTTGCTCTCTACATTTCATTTGCCAGTAATATCAGAAACGTTTTTCTTGCCCATATTTAGGCACGCTATTCTAGATTAATTTTGTAGATTGATCTTCTCCATCTTTGTTAAAAAGATCAAATACTTCATGATAAAGCTACCAGTAATACCAGTAGAAACAGTATGTACCCATTGTCCATGACTGTATAAACACAGACAGTAAAATAAGTACTACAAAGTTCAACTGTTCAGGCAGCTTGAGGTTTCCCTTCCAGAAGTAAAAAATTACTGCTGGAGAAAAATCAGAAAACTAAATTTCAAGGCACTATCTGAAAGGGTAGAGAAATGAAAGGGGACACCCCTCAACAGCCAGAAGCGGCAAAGTTGTCTTTGAGCTGCAATACATAAAGTGGACTCCATCAAAGACATCTTTTATAAAACCAGTGTCACATCCCCTCACAGTCAACCAGCGAAGGTAAAGAGCCAGTCCTGCACTTAGGCATCAAAACAATTGCATTTCAGAACATATTGTAGAATCCCAGATGACTGCAGTAAAAAAATGCACTTCCTAGCAGTTGGAGCACCTTGTGTTTCTCCTGCTTCTTTACCTGGTACTCCTGAAGGATCTCCAAATAAAAGATACACACTGTTATTCAGGTTTTTCTGCCATTTGTCTAAGCAATTAATGAGACAAAGCTGTTCTTTGGACTGTACCTCAGAGGTCTATAAACAATTTGATTATTTCAAATGCAAGATGAACATTAAAGATGCTCCCAGAAGCACCTGCCCAGCTCTATTTAGGTTACAACAGTGCTCTACTTAAGTTAAACAAGACTTTTATAGAAGCTTTGTGTAAGTTAAGGTAATTTTTCCCTTTCTAACATGCCTACATCAGAAAACAAAAAGCCACCATAAATTAAAGTAGGGCTCATGAAAGGACACAATTTTTCAGCCACTTCTGAAGTTACTAAGCTAAAATTAAGAGAAAGGAAAGCCATTTCTATTGTGCAACAGTGTAGCACAGCAGATGTGACAAGACTCTTGCTCTTCCAGGACACAAAAAGGATGGTCTCTGAATCTCACCTGGCATTCATGAAGCTCTTTGTGACTCTCAAACTCCTGACCAAACTGACGTTGATGTGGAAACCATGAGAGATGTCTCAATCAGACTAACAAAATTAATGGCTGCTTAACTTCACCATTATTCTTTCAATTTTCCCACTAAGGGCTATCCTCCAGCAAATACCCTGAATAAAAAATTCTTACTGCAAAGCACTCAGACACTACTGTGATCAGTTTCACAATGCCATAGTAGAAATTAATAGTTTAATATTCAGTCATGAATAAGGCGAGTAGGCAGAAAGAAGTTTCAGATTACACAATGTATAAGTAAAATACAAAATACCAAAGTATTTTGAATTTATTAGGAAACATTGGGGTTATGTAAACAGTGTGCATTAACATATAATTCTGAATATGATATAAATGCAAACTGTATCCAAATGCATGTATACAAAAGGGGCCCTGAGGTATTTTATCACGCAGATCCTCAGAATAAAAATCTCATCTGAAAGAAGTGAGACATATTCCCAGTCTTTTGCTCCAAATTTTTAAGGATAACTGAAGTAGTCATGCTTGTTTTTCTTAAAGTTTAAATACTTGGTATCATAACTTCAGTGGTCCTAACACCTTTCAAAGTTCTCATTATTCTAGCACAGGGTCTACAAAAGCAAAGAGCAATGACAGACTTTACTGGACTGTATTTGTGGAATCAGAACATAAATAGAACAGATAGGTATTTCAAATACATTACTGGTTATACTACAATCATCAAAAAGAAAAAATATTGCACTAAAAAAAGAAAAAAGTTCCTGCTGTTGCCTTGAATGTCACTTCCATGTGTTGAGCTCAAGTCTGCCTCTTTACTTAAAGCTCAGTGATGAGGTTGTATAAATACTGATCCTGAAATTGTGTCCTTCCTATAGAGAGAAACCAAAATAATGTATTCTCTTTTTCCAACCTTAGTGTCTTTAGTAATTTGAAGGGTTGAAGAAAGCCTAATGAGAGAGACCACTGTATTTAAGAGATCCAACTTAGCTCTTCCATATAGTGCATGTGCTTCAAGTCATGGATGTAACTCTTATTCCTATGAGTTATACGTAACATATTCCTGCACATAACAGTACATCTCTGGTTTATCACACAGAATCACAGAAAATGCTGAGTTGAGAGGGACCCATCAGGGTCATCAAGGCCAACTCCTGGTCCTGCACAGGACACTCCAAGAGTCACACTCTGTGCCTGAGAGCGTTGTCCAAATGCTTCTTGGACTCTGTCAGGCTTGTGCTGCAGACTTCCCCAGGGAGCCTGTTTCCCAGCTGTTCCCCTTTGGGTGACAAATCCCTTCCTGATTGTTTAAAAACAAATCTCATTTTAGTTGACTGATGGTTTTGTTTGACTAGCCAGAAATATTTTCAGTAGTTTTCTATTTCAAACAAAAATGTTTCTTATAAGATTTATTAGACAACAATATAGTCTAGAAAGCTAAATCAAAATCAAATGCTTTAAAAAAGTTTCACCCACCATAAAATAACTCAGCAGGGACAAAACAGCAAAAGGGTGCTCCTAAAGAACCCCAGCACAAAAAAATACTTTAGAGGCCAAAGGTTTCCCTGAATAAACTGGAAATACATTGGTAAATATCTCAGACTACCTTGCAACTCAACTTCTGTTTCTATATCACCACAAGTTTTACTTTATTAGCCTGCTCCACAAAAAGAGTTTCTTCTGCTGGCCAGTTCCCATCACTAGCACAATCACTAGAAGTAGATCGCATTGAACAATTTGTGTGCTTATCATTGCTTCTGTCATATGAAGACATTTTTATTATTTCTGTTAATTTAGCACAGAGAGGTCTCAATCAAAACTGAGGCCTTTGTTTGTCAGGGTCTGTACAAACCAGAAGAGGAAGGTCTAAAGGCTTTCAAACAAGGATACAAGTCTGCAGACAACACAAAAACTGGCAGAAGTGGCCGATACACCAGAGGGTTGTGCTTGCATCCAGAGACCTCGAAAACTGCCAGGAGGCTCAGGCAGTTCAACAGGAGAAATGCCAAGCCCTGCACCTGAGGAGATGCTGATACCCACACAGCAGTCAGCACACACCGGGGGCCATGCAGCTGGAGGGCAGCTTTCAGAAAAGGATGTGAGGTGCTGCTGGACCCCGAGCTGAACACAAGGCAGGAACATGCCCTTGCAGCCAGGAGGGCCAATGCCATGCTGTCTTGTATTAGGAGTGCCACCATCCAGTGACCCTTCCTCTCTACCCAGCATGTGTGAGTCCACACCTGGAGCACCACATCCAGTTCTGGGCTCTCCACTACAAGAGAGAGACAGAGCTACTGCAGGAAGTTCAGCAAGGGGCTGTGAAGATTGAGAGACTGGAGCATTTCACATGAGACAGCCAAGATCATTTAGACTGGAGAAGGCAAGGCTCAGGTGAAATCCCATCAATGTGTAAAAATACCTAAATGAAGGGTGCAAGGAAGAGAGATAGGAACTCAAAGCAATTGATACAGACTGAAACACAGGAGGTTCTCTCTCAAGATCAGGAAACACTTTTTTCCTGTGAGGGTAATCAAACACTGTCACAGGTTGCCCAGGGCAGTGGTAGGGTCTCCATGCCTGGAGACAGCCAAAAGCCACCTGGACATGGTTGTGGGCAACTGGCTCTTAGTGGCCCTTCTTGAGAAGGGTGTTGGAACAGATGAGCTCCTTACAACCTCAACCATTCTGCAATTCTGTGATCCTTTTTTTATTTTACAGACTCAATTCAACATAAATAATTATGTTATTAATTATATGACTCCTTAACTCAAGGAATAAATGCATGATCAGTACTATCACACTGTGGCAGTAATCTAAGAACAAAGCCAATGCAATACCAAGAAGTTTATGCCTCACTTAATTTAATAAGATGCAAATATCTATTGGTATTTCAGTTGATCCTGATCCAAGGTCAGTCTGTGAAAGACATGGAAGTTTCAAAATATACATATTCATTTACATTAAAAATCTGAGAACAAGGTAACAGTATAGCAAAGTGAGATGATGTAGGAAACTTTAAACAATGTTTATATATGGAAAATTAATTATACCAAATAGCCTCAGTTCATTTGATTGTCATTTACTATTACAAACAAACTCATGCCTGAGTACTCTCAAATTAATTGCTCAGTCTTCATCAGTACATGGCATATGATGGGTATCTCAATTTTCAGAAAATGTTACTTGCTTTAAACACCAGATTTAGCAAAGCATGTCCTTAACTTTGAAATAAAATAGAAGCATCCCTTTTGGAAGCAACTAACCGTGTTTATAAAGACTCAGCTGGTTATTTGGATGCCTGATGCTTGAAACAATATGCTAGTCAAGCAAGGACACAAATATCCTGACTGAACTGTACTCAGGATGCAGTCACAGAGTTCCAATAACATTTCCTCATCGACACAGAGAAAAATGAATCAGCTTAACAGACGTAAGAGAATTGATCTAGAAGTGGAAAGGGGGGCGAAAGGTTTCAACTTGCACAGCTTACAAAGTTTCATCTTACATTTGGCATGGGTAAAAGAAACCACAAGTCTTACAAAGTTTCACTAATTTAGGCTTAAATATCTCTTTTAAAACACTTAGAAACCTACAAATTCCTCCCTGTGTGAGACTTCTGTAACGCAATAGCACCCTGAATACCTTCCTGTACACTGCAGTCCATTGACTTTTGTCCTGCAGGTCGGCAAGGGGACAGGAAGTTTGGAACTGTGGACAGGCTCCTGCTCAGCACATAGTAACAGCTCAATAAGGGGCTGCCCCTGTCAAGGCAAGATTTAATCAAAAGTATTCGAAATGTAGTTCAGACTGCTGCGCTAGCAGAATTCATCCAAACATCTCACAGGGAGGAAGCAGACCATGATAAATACTTCTTTTTACTGGCACTATACACAGAGATGAACAGCTGTTACAGTGAGGTACAAACCTGCCTACTATTTTCAGCAAAAGCAAGACAGTCATTCTTTGAGCTCTCTGGCAGTAGGCGTTGCTGAACTGACGTGCTCTGTGCTGCTGCTTGGCACAACCTTGGCGTCGACAGAGCAGACTTCGCAGTTTGATGAAAGCTGGCCTTCACTCTGCACTGAAGGGCACAACTGTTATGGTTTCTATACACTATGTGCCTTTCACAGCCCAGAACATTAATGGCAAACTGTTTGCCGAAGGGCAATAAACAGAGAAAATGCAAAAAATGTGAACTTAAGGTAAGCAGTTATGGAGAAGACACTGTTGGACAGTGTTAGGATGACATACAAAACCACCTGAGGAAGGCACAGCTTTCCTGCAGCTGAGGATGCTGGACCAGGGGCCTGCACCCCAGCTTCCACAGCCTCCTGCCTCACATTGGGGATGGCATTGACACACACAGATCAATCCTCACTGCTTTAATTTACCTTATGTTCTAAGGCATGGATTCCCTCACAGCCTGCTCTGCTCACTGCAGCCCACATGGAAAGCCCTTCCAGAAGCCCACTTTACCAACAATCATGGTGCTTAGTGGTATGGCTCTGACAGCTAACAAAGTCAGTGAAGGATCCACTGAATTTTTAAAGAAATGTTCTGGAAGGTGTAGTGTCAATAAAATCCTCTACTTACTGAACCACAAGAAATTTCAAAAAAGAGATATCTGTATTAAAGGAGTCATGAAAAGTTTCAATATATTGAAGTTTCATAGATTGAAATCTCCAAGTTTAAAAAGCATAAAACTAGGACTGCACACTATTGCTAGAAGAGTTATGTTTCATCATAGGGCATTTTAAATTATTTCACCCGACAGAACAGCTTACTTTGAATACCACAGACTTAATATTTACAGTAAAAACCAGAAAATACAACACTATGACAAGAAGGAACATAGACACAAATATCTTTAAAGATTAGAATAGAAAATTTAATTCAACAGCAGCATCAGATTAGGAGTAATGACTATTTAAAATAATAAAGCTTTTCATTGGCAAAGGCTATACAATGGGACTGAAAACATTTTATGGAAATAAAATAAATAGAACATTTACATTTGAGATCTTAACTATCTTCAAAAGCTAATGTTCTGCATACTTTTTTTAACAAAAGGCAATCTAACATTTTATTCTTATATAGTTCTAGAAAAACTTCACACATGGTGCCTACAAGTAATTTTTTAGGTGGTCTGGAAGTATTACATTGATTTTTACAACATGCAAACCCAAAATATGTAAAGAGGAACCTTATTTAAAATTATACATTCTTGTTCATAAAAAAATTAGTTCCCTCTACACACATATTACTTGTCCAAAGATATGCCTTTGCTTTCAAATTCTATACGTGGTAAATTTGACAGACAACTAAGAACACAGAACCCCCACCATGGGCAGGCATGATAATAATGTGCATGCATGTAGAGAACTCAACTATACACACATCTGGCAAAAGTGCCAACAGCAGTATCTCCAAATGTTGGCCAGAAATCACGAACACCTTGCATCAAATACAAAGAAATTATTCAGCAGAGGACGAAAACCCCAAGGAGTTCAAATACTTGCCATACTAAAAAGCACAAAATAATATGCAGAGTGGAAAAGAAGTATCTCAGAAATTTAAATCTCTATGTGCCTGTCAAAATTTAAAGCCAGCTTTCTGTGTTTTACTGACAAATACACATTTTGCTAACAAACTTGTGCATATAAATTGTGTCACTGAGGCTACAATAATTTTGTAATCTACTGGACTGAAAGCTCTTCTTATGTCAGCAGGCATAACAGAGCAGCTCAGGTAGTTAGTCTTTAGTTACCCTTCCTTGATGATTTGCCTGCACTGTTTACTTCCCTTCAGAACACAATGAGAGAAACTAAACCCCTGGAAGCCAAAGCAAGGGACTGGTCAAGAATATCTTTGGAGTTATTTCCAATTAGTAGAAGTACATGTGAATTGGAGATCATTAACAGCTCTTCAAGGAAATAAGCATGTCTTACACATCAGGAGATATCCTGAGCTTTAAAACATCAGTCTCTCACTGTTATATTTATAGTCTAGCAAATTAATAATCTGCTTTTCTAAGCATAACTAAACCCTGCAGCTTAAAAGTCTGCATGGCTCATGAATTTTGAGGCACAGCTTTAGAAGGGCCACATTCACCTTCACCATGGACAGTCCACTTACAATGAAGGACTTCCATGCATTAGTCTCCCACCTTCAGACATACCCTTCCATGAAACACCATAGGACTTCTCCAGACTTTCTGTAAGTCTACCTCTTCTTACATATATCTAAATGTTACTAACAATGCCCTCTCTTGAAACCTACCCAGACCACAAGTTGCTCCACATGGTTCTTCTTATTCAGCCTAGGGGTGAGAAAGCCATGTGGCTCTGTCTCAAAGATCTTGCTCTGTGCTCTTTTATTTTGAAAGTCTCATGCTAATTTTAGAATTAACAGGCCTAACAGCTTATGCTTAATGCATGGCTGAAAAAGAAGAAAATGATATTATGAGTTTTTACCTATTTACATCATTTTGGTAAGGCTTTGGTCCTCCATCTACAATCTGCTTCCTTGCACCTCAACTGTACATGTCCTTCTATATAAAACATATATATAAATTAGCAGACAAAATCAATTACACTTGCATCATGCTAGCTGCCTTCTTCCCTCCAAAACAGAATTTTGTTAGTTTAAGCATTTTTATTGCTTAAAGATTGACTAGAACTCAAGGTGCCTTAGCCACTTCCTGATCACCAGGGAACATCCTTTTCAGTGTACCTTCTCTCACACTACATTCCTCCTCTGTGCCAACATCACTCCATTCTCATATGTCACCTTACCTAAAGTGTGCAGGGAGGTCTGCTCTCCAGTCACTTAAACCCACATTTCTCTGTGTGGCTCTGTGAGCTTTACCCAGTCTGTTTTCAGTGCTACTGTCATCCAGCTGGTATCTATTAAACTAATGCAGTGGATCATAGCTCAGCAAAGGCAGCATCAGATGTATCAATACTCCCAAGCTCCACACAGCTTTCCTCCTCCAAAGAAGGAAAAAAAAAGGTGGCAGGGGGAAAAAGGGAAAAGAAATCTCTGTTATCAATAGATGACATCAGGTTAACTTATTCACATGAGTCTACGTGATACATATTCAGTACATGTTAAACTGGAATCAATGTCTATTAAAAAAAATTTTAAAAAAAGGAAAAATCTATCTGATACCAGCTCCTACAACATTAAATAGATAATATTTTAGGACAGTTATTTATACATAGTTATGACTGCTCTCGGCAAGAACCAAAATAAAAGACAGGACATAGACCTTCCCTCAAACTTTTGAAGAAAATTAATTATTTCTCTCCCCCCTATCCCTGGACAACTGGCTTCAGGTGGCCTTGCTTGAGCAGAGGGGTTGAACCATATGATCTCCAGAGGCCCCTTCCAACTTCAGTTATGCAAATCCTAAGATCAGCACATCCACTTGGAAATGCAAGTCTGACAAGAGGTAAAATTGAGCTGTTGACTGTTGAATGCTAACAACATCACTTTTTCAGAAAAAGACTGTATTTCCATTATAGAAAGCTAACTAAATATCAACCCAAAAATGAGTAAGATAAGATTCGCACAAGACCCCATTCCCAAGCTGTGTGAATTGAAATTTAAAACAAGTTTCTGTGTGTCCCCAACTGTGTCCTGGAGCACTACCTGTTCAAGAGTTGCAGTTCAGCTGGGAGCATATCTGCACTGAAAATGGGCACGCTCAACCTAAGATGCTGCAGCATTCCCTACATACAAGCAGGCATAGCAACAACAACCAGCTCCAGGAGAACCATTTCTGTTCTAAGGGCAAGTTAATTTTGAGAACAGCATTTCTTCGTTCATTACAGCTGAAGACAAAATTCAGTGTGACCTTTGGAAATAAAAACTATTCAATTTAGCTTTAAAATCTTCACTTCCTCTTCAAAGACTTCTGAATACTTAGAAACAAGAGTGGTGATATGAATGTAGGTTTAATCATGAGTGAGTCATGGATGCCTATTGCTCAACTTGGCACCTTTTTCACATGCTGTTACAAACCACTGCATTGCATCTTACCTGCACTACATATAACTAGCTCCAAAATGCTCTATTTCCTGTTGCTGCAGCAGAAACTAAATCCACTCTTCTGTTTTCAAGCAGTTAAAAAGAAATAGTTACAACTGATTAAGTTCACTTACTCCTGCTTTGCATGATGAACGAAATCAGAAAAATCTAATGTTTCATGGAAATTTAGTTATGTAATGTCATTCTACTATTATTCATTATATCTGTGTATGAGCTTGATGCCAGGCATTGTCTAAAGAGTTTTTAATCCAGCTTGGTAGCTATCCACATGAAAAGAAAATTAGTCCTAGTAACTCTACATCCAATGTGCTATTTTCTCCAGGAAATAACGTGCTGGTCTTACACCAAATCCCTAGATCAGAAAGGGGTTTAACCAAGGCAAGTATCTTCTTATGTATCCTATCCTCCCCTTTTTAGTAAAAATATGAAAGCAGAAAAATCTTTAGTATGATATAATACAGAAATCAAAGCAAGAGCCTGAAGAGCTGGAGACACTCTTCCAGGCACTGCACTGAACAAGCTACATAATCCTAGGAAAATTACTTTCACACCTCTCTGTATCTCAATTTTTAGTTGAAGAAAAATCTAAAAGCTGTATAAAATCTAAATACCGTATAAAAGTCAGGAATATGACCAAAATCCCACTTATTTCACACATAACATTAACAGGTCAGTCTTTGTGTAAAATATATAAACCACTGGCATGTGAGGGTGGGAATCAAATGCTTCCAAATCCTTATCTACACGTTGAACATTACTAGATATGATTCTGAATCAACTTTCAGAAACACAATGCTACATTTTAAGATAATGTTTTTTAAAAAAAAAGTCTTTAAGTGCATTCATCTTTTGACAAGTTTTAGACAGACATGAAAACATATGCTAACTTTGATGTAAACTAACTCATCATATAAGCTTATTAAAACAATGATGCAAAAATTAAACAGGAGGAGTTCCTTTGACAAAAAAAACTTAGTATTATAAAACTATTTTGCTAAATCATATATTAAAATTTAGAGCAGTTGCATCTCCAACAGTGAGATAAGTAATATAATAAAAACCATAGAACGCAGCTGTCTGTTAGGATACATTTTGAGTCAGCTGGGATTATTTCTCCACACACTCCAATTCAAAACAGTTCCATATGAGAAAAGCAAAAGCTCAACTTCTTTCATCCTTAACTTGATCCCTCAGTCAGTATTACACATAGAGTATAACTTCACTAACTCAAATACATCGGGATAATACCTCCTTTCACAGAAACAAAACTGTGTTGACAAATTGTGATGCATTGTATTCGTCAAATATGTTACTGAGGCAGCCTTTGCCCTGGAAATGAGCACGTTTTATCCTGCAAACCAGGAGATGCACTGATCCAAAAAGCATGCACTAACAACAAACAGTTTTTGGAAGGAATAGTGGCAGGACTAGCAGAATCAGCAGTTTTAGGTTTCACGATTCAGGAGACTTCTGGACAGCAGCCATTGTCCAGCATTTCCTTTAAAACTTACAGCATGGGACAGAGAAAACAAAACCAAAGCACTTTAATTAGATCACTAAGTTAAAATGAACAAATTAGAACTTACTGGTTGGTAAATTAGATTTGAGTAGACATTCAGCTGTCTAATAAATTTTACTTCATTCTTCACTGCAAAGATCACTCAAGCCCTCCAACTTGAAAGAGGTACATAAACTTAGTTCATTCTTCAATTTAGTCACAAATTCCCGATTAAGTAGGTATCATAAACCAAATGGAATCAAACTAAATTACACACTTGAAGCACTCCTTGGAGAGAGCTATTGACTAAATGTTGATTTTTCAGGAACAAAACACTGAGGTCATATATAACTGGGGGAAATTAAGATACGTGCATTTTGTGTTTTTCTCATGAACTCTTAATAAATTTCACTAACTACTCTAAATGACTATGCCTCCACCCATAAAAAGAGATTCAAAGAGAATGAAATCTGAGGGGTCATTTGCTTTTACACAAACTGAATCATATGCTACTAAATGTTGTAACAGAACAATGCTATTCATGTCATGTTTACTGATTTGCCAAAAAGACTCAGGCCACAAAGTTATCAGGTTCAAGCGTGGGAAGTCAGGACTTCATGTATCTTGCCCCTCCTTCACTCTTCCTCTGCAAGCTTTCCTCTTCTGTTCTGCTCTGGCCATACCTCACATCTTTCAAGAGTGTTACAAGAGCAACACAAAGCCCAGTGTAATATATCCCAACTCTGACTGCACCAAATTCAGTCCACTTACCTCATGAAAAGAAGTAAATTGGTCTTCTTTCAACAATCTCTGTTGCATTGCTTTGCCTCACAACTTGCAAACAAAATTTCAAATTAATTTGCAGCTAAAATCTTATTAATATTTCGTTGGGAACAGAACAGTGAGAAAAGATTACTCCTGTTTAATTTGGAAAACACAAATTCAGGCAGTATCGAATACTCATCCTCTAATGGTTCATGTGCAGGTTTCTTCAAACAAATTATACTGGACAGGGCACACTGAATTGTGAAGCAAAGCAAAACCCCCAGAGTAATCAAGTATCTAATTTAAAAAGCTAAAGTATGGCTGTTTAAAAATAAATCAATCTGAACATAAAAATCTAACTAACCTTTGTAAAACCACTTTGAAGAGTTCAAGTACTGTACAAATAAAACTGCTATTCGAATATTAACAAATCAAAAAGAATAAAGGAAGCTTTTTGTGAAGGTCTGGTGAACATTTGCTGGACTGGCAAAATAGAAATGTTCTCTAATTATTCAAAGATGAAAGAGTATCTATTTAAGTGCATGTGATTGTTTGAATAGTCCTTGATGGGACAGCATTATTACTTAGTTCTCTCCATTATAAGCTAAAGAGTATATAAAATCCCAGCTGTCAGTGTAAAACCATGTTAAAACACTGCAGTCATGGACAGTTGTATTTGCTGACTATATTATTTTTTCTCCCCACGGGGCCATACATTCATCCTGAATTCACAGGGGAATCGAGCCTTGTGGAAGAAGGAACCCTGGGGACATTTTAGCAACACTGCAGTGGGGAGGGAAGGTTAATTATGAAAATGAGACAGAACCATTACAGTGGGAGCTCCAGGGTATGTAGGAGTTACACAGAAATGAAAGCAGTTGCAAAATAAGAAATATGACTAATCCAAAGCTATTCAAACACCTTTTTTTGTTATCATGATTGGTGTGCACTTTATCGTCCATCTAGTTACCCTTGAAAGGAGCATGCTGTTATAAATGAAAATTAATTTTGTAATATTAAAGCCAGAAAGTGCATGATCTTTATGGAAGACTCCAAAAGGATACATAAACCCAGTATGTTATCAAGTACACTTCATTAAGCAGAATCAAATCTATATGAAATTTAAATTACTCTCAAATTTCCAGGATATTTTGAAACACTCAGACTTGCATACTAGCCCATCACTGTTTCAAGTATAATTAGATAGTATCTTAAAAAGTAAAGGACTAAAGAAATTTTGATTTTGTCTGAGGTCTGTTCCTTCTACCTCTGATGTGGACCGTTCAGAGGAAACATGTAAATATGAGCTTAGGCATCAGCCTTAGCAATTTAATTTGACATCAGTGCACTCTGATGCTAAAAAGACAAAAGCAGTTGCATGAATAAATTAAGTAAACAATCACATTTTGCAGACAGAGAAAACAGGACACAGACCTTCCAATCACAAATTATGGCCATCATCCTGGAAAGCTATTTACTGCAGGACACAGTAGTGGCTGACCATCTATGTATATTTACTGCACTCTAAATTAGATCTTTACACAAGATTTAATGCCTTAGTGACCTGTAGACTTCATTTTGACATACAATTCTCTTGGACTAACACTAAAAGGAACTCAGACCACAGTGATTCATCTAATCAGAAGGGCAGCTGGATTGCATACCCAACACATGAACTACCTGATTGAATCCAAGACCAGGTCATCACCTGGATCACTCCCCTGCAACCTCCACCCACTCCCAAGAAGGTTCAAAAGATTACACTAGTGTTTGCTCCAGGCTTTAACCTCTCCAGCTCACAGAGGATAAGCTCTTGCAACATCTGGGCTCACTGTCCTTTGCAGTCAAAGTTTCAGTTTCCAGAAGATACTTCAATGTTGGGGGAGTGGTTATGGTTTGCTGGTGGGAGTGCACTGACAGGGTTTCAGATCAGAAACAGAAAATCTCAGGTTTCTGTCAATTCAACATTCTTTTAGTAATATTAACTGGTGTTTCCTAAGGGAGGCACAAACACTGAGGTCAGCAATTTGCAAACCTGCTGTCACTATGTGTATTACCTGATGTATTGCACATCCAGTCCCTCTCAAGAGGTTCAAGTAAGCCACAAACAGGATTAATTCCACATAAAACAATAATTAGAATAATCTACCACTGCGGAAATGTGAGACCACTGGATGTCCTAATGCGATCAGCAGAGCTGCACAGGAGTTTTTACAGCAATGTCCCGCCCACCCACCTTCCCTATCAGCCATGCACAGAGCAGCTCTTTCCAGAGGTGTCGGTGCTCAACTCGGATTTCAAAATGTGGAAGAACATTGATTTGCTTATCTTCAAACTGCAGGCTTGTCTTGTTGGCTTGCTGTTGCTCATATGAAGCCATTTGCCATTTATATGGAAGCTTGTAGATGGCATTCAGTTAAGGAGGGCTATAAATACATTCATTTAAAATAAAACTTCTGCCCATTAAATATTATCACACATAAGTAAATCCCAAGCTATAACACAACAACATTTTGTTTATGGCATGTAGCTTTTTAAACTACAGTAGCAAGTTATTGTTCCTGCACACAAACTGGAATGTTTGAAGTCTGTCTGTTTCAACATCCAATCTGAACACTGCTCCTACACAGCCACCCACACGCTACAGAATCAGCATGTCCTGTCCCATGGTTGGCCTTGCTCCGTGTATGAAACAGGATGGTTTCTTAATTAGGCAAAGGTTGCTTGCAAGAAAAGATTGTAACTTGGGGGAACACAATTTAAATACAAAAAAAATATGCCACAGACTTACCCCAATTCTCAGTATATAAAAAAGACTGATTTGACAAATAAGGGAGACACCACTTAATTCTAGACTATTACAATGGAGGAACCTCACTAAGCCGAATGAAATTAAGTGAAACTGGAAGTTCCCCATACTCAAATATGATTACTTGAAAAACATAACTGCCTACACAACAGCCACAAATCCAAGCCCAAGGCCATCTTCTTTTACCATAAATCTCTTACAATAATTTTTCAAGAACAGTGAACATCCACTAGAGCTTCAGGACACTTTATGATAGACTCTTAACTCTAAAGCAGTACCTTATCATGACACTATGCCTCTAGATGTATTCAATTTCCATACATTAATTTAACTCAGCTTATATTCACCTGGAAAAGAATCACACTTGAAAACTACAATGGCTGTGTGTAAAGTTCCAACACAGACAACTATCACATGCAGGTTAAAACAAGGCTCTTAAAGTAGGGAACAATTCTGGAAATGCTGATACATCTTTAACACTGAGTGGGCTCCAATGTAATACACACATTGTGTACACATATGTTGCTGTCTTCCTGGGAAGCTTAGCTGAAAGCCCACATGGTTGACGTGGGACAGCAGGAATGACACTTTGAAAGCACTCACCCTGCTCATTCATAGTATCTCAAACGAAACCCAAGGCATATGGTAAATTACGCTGCTTCACAAAACAGCACTTGTGGCAGTGAACAATCCTTTTGAATCAAAACTACCCTTGACACTTCAACAAAGAAAAAAAACCTTGATGACAAAATTTACACACAGTATCAAGCATTCAAATAAAAATAAATCTTAAGAGCTAGAATTGCTCAGGTCATCAACAGTGAATTACATCCATTACAAACAGACCTACTTCAGTTATTCTTTTTCCACTAAAGCACACACCCACTATAGAGGGTCAGACTCCCAAAAGAATAATGAAACAATAGATGGACCATCTGCTGTTACACAAAGCAAATTGAAAATTCAGGAAGAGAATATATGGGAGCTGTACTAAAATCAGCACTGCCTTTCTATTTGCTTTCACTCCAGAATCTTAGCTAAGCTTTTAAAAAACAAACAAGAAAGGCTACCACACAGGAAAGTTGTAAGAGTGAGACATGGGTATACATACCGGTGAAAAAGAACATGAAACATCCTTTGAGACATTTTTTTTTTCCTTTTCTTGGCAACTCTAACCCATACACAAATTTTCAAGTGATAAATACTCTTCCTTCTGTTAATACAACAAATGGCTGGCATTCATGGAACTGATGTTCCACAAGGATAGAGAAGGATATGACAGATACCTAAATTGCATATCCATGAATATGCACAACCTAAACATCTTCACATTCAGCTGTCAGTTATTTTACTCTAAGGTTTACTTGCTCCCTCCCAGTTTTTTTAGGCACATCAAGCCCAAGGCAAACACAACTCCTTAACAGGCTTAAAACAAGTGTGAACAAATAACTGCCCAAGGAAAAGACTGCCTTGGAAAGACTTTCTGCATGTACAACCTCACTTGAAGACAAAGGGTAAATAAAAAAAGGTAAAGTACATTTACATGTCTCTTTTTCCCAACTGGTGACTCAAACTGGCATAACAGAGAGGGCTCTTCTGTCCATTATGTTTGAAGGATTTAGCCACTAGACACTTTGACCATGTTAAAACAGATACTGAGAGATGGGTCTTGCTCTTTTTCATTGCTTTGTTTATTCTGAGTAAACACAAGCTAGTTTATTTCACTAATATTTCCCTAGTTATTACCCTTTCCAGTAGACTGGGTGCACTGGGCTTATAAGTTTTGAGAAAGTATATCAAAAGTCCTTTCAGTTATCCACTCCAACAACAAACTGCATTCTCAGAAATCATTAAATAAAGGACTGATTTTTAAAACAAATATCCAAAAATCTTTCCTCCAAGTCAATTTAAAGGTACACTGTAGGATTCTAAAAAACTAAGTTAATCTTCTAGGCTGCCCATGACAGTTTAGCATTAATAACAATAAATTCATGCAGCGCAAACAAATGAGAACCCTGAAAAAACCTTTGCGCTTTCAGAAAAGCATTTTGTATTCATATTCCTTCTGAGCCACTAAAGAACTGGTATGTGGTGTTCAAACACATCTCTTCCTGGCGTTGGGATTCATTAAAGATTACTTCAATGTGACTGCCGAGAGCCATGATCCTCACAGAACAGCCTCCCTCCCCCACTCTTTTCTTCCTCCCACTGAAGTAGAAAAAGGAGAGAAAATCACCAAGTCTTTCTCAATGGCACTTAAGACAACT
This sequence comes from Polioptila caerulea, assembly GCA_013397295.1. Lineage (NCBI taxonomy): Eukaryota > Metazoa > Chordata > Aves > Passeriformes > Certhiidae > Polioptila > Polioptila caerulea. Next base: position 472,956 of record VYXF01006607.1, on the reverse strand, counting down.
TCATAAGGCAAGATTCCTTTCAGACAACCATTACAAGCCTGTCAGTCATACATGGGTGCAGTTAATGAACCCACATAAGCATAGACTGGAGGACAGCTGGGCACTGACTGGGTCACCCCTGCTCCCTCCTGCTGAACACCCCCCAGACGAGCACTGTCTTCTTACATGACTGTGCTCTGCAAGTGATTAGAGCCCCATTCCTCATAGGGCATTAATTACAGGGATTAACAGTAAAAGGAAACACATGAACAGGATGCTACATACTTTTGGGGGTTTGGGTTTGTTGGTTTTTTGTTTGTTTTTTTTTTTTTCTTTTAATCTTTCTGTATTCGCTACAGCTACGAATTAAGGAGTAAAAAGGATGTGCAGAGATCTGAACAAAATAATACAATACAATCTTCCAGTCTGCCATATTAAAGATGCCCATTAAAAAAAAAAAAAAATAATACTGGCAGAGAGGATTTCAGCCTGCTGACATATGACTTTCTAAGGAAGACAAAAAAAAAATTGCTATATATGCCATATTTTCTGTATTTTCACAATTTCAGCACAGAATATGTATCATTAAGCTGTAAAACCACTGGAGCATTAGCCACTGGGAATGAGCTGTCAGTAAGATTCACTTATGAACTGGATTAAAAATTCTTATGAAGTCAGAATAGACACAAGCCTTTATCAGCACTCCTATCACCCACCATTACTCTGCTGCTCTAACAAAAAGCATGTAACAGTAAATGCTACTCTTAATCCTAGAAAAACCTGGAACTGCTGTAAATTAAATGGCATAATACTTACATCTAAGTGACCTGCTATGACTCAAGCAACCAGTAAAAAATAACCTGACTAGAAATAAAACATAGCTGTTCAAACTCAGAACAAAAAATAGAGACAAAAGCTTATTCATTATGACCAACTCAGCATTATTGAGATGATCTAGCAACTGAATATGTGCTTTTCCTATTATAGTGCTTCAGAGGTGAAAGCTAGAACAGTATTTCATTACAAAAAGATCAGATTTTCTAGTGTTTTAAAACCAAATACTTAGAAATGAAGAGACAAAAACGAGCTAAGACAACACAACATAGACATTTCCTTTATTGCTGGCACATTAGGCAGGCAGATGTTCTTAACAGAGACTGTCATCATTTTTAATGACAAACAACAGTTGGAACACAGGTTCACCACTTCAGGATTTTCACAACAGGCTGTATATCTGAACAAACAGAAACATTTTCAGGCTCTATTTGTTACATTATATCTTCCTTTAACATGCATGACATTTATAGAGTATTAAATACAACTTACACAGCTCTACCCTAAACGTACTGATGGAAGGCTTACACACAATATTTGCTGAAACTTTTAACTTTTACTTTAAAGAAATTATTTTTCTTCAGTCACAACTAAGTGTTGTCCAAAAATAAGAACTGTGCTCAGGGATTTTGCTACTAAACCTTAAAGTAATCTGGTAACACAATAATTTTTTACAAGTTGCACAATGACTAATTCTCTATAGCCCCATAAACTATTCAAAATGCTGACATGAAAAACATCTGAAGGTGTTTGTCTTTTCACACTCTCCCACTGGAGAGCAGTTAGAATTAAAGGCCTGCTCTAGAATACACACCTGTCAGGTCTCACCAATTAATGACTTTTTTTTTTTTAAATAAATTAACATTGTTCTAACAAATGTTCTTGGTTACAAGACACTTTATTATTGACCCTGCATTTCATACTTCCCATGACAAACATTCATGACTCAGAATCAACCCTGGAATGAGTGCACAAAATATTCTGTTGGCTAAGGACCATTTTCCATTGGAACAATTTGAAAACAGATGCTAATACATTTGTCTGTCTTACATTAATGCCCTTTTACTTATAACAGGAGACAACTTTTTTCTCATGCAGTCATTTCCTAAACAATACTGTATTGCCCAAAATGTTCTTTTTAAAGAGGGATAAGCAACAAATGAACTTATTACCTCTTAAAAAGTAACAAGACTTCTGATATAGAGACAATTAAGGTGTTCAGGTTTTTTTTTAAGACAAATAAAAAGTTTAGTAAAAGCCTTCATTACATTACTGAGGCCTAGCACACACACAAGAAACAATTAAGATAATTAAAATGTTTCTTTATTCTTACTGTAATCAAGACTAGAATTTGTCACAGAATAATCCCCTACACAAGCTAGGGAATGATCACAGATTTTCTGCTAAGTACGTGGGTTTCACTTCTTTGAATGTGTGTCCTGGCTCCAGCCAGGGCAGGTTAATTTTTTTGCAGTAGCTGGGACAGGGGGCATGGCCAGGACCTTGATGTTGTTCCATTCCACCTCAGGTCATTTCCTTCTGGTCAGAGCAGTGGGAACGCTGGTCCTGAGCCAGAGGGAATTGTGGTCAGGTCAAGCTCTGCACTCTCCCTTTTGTGAACTTTTGTTATTAACGTTGTTACTGCTCCTGTTCATTTTCTCATCTCACTGCTGCTTCCAGTAAATGGTTCTATCTGTGCCTTTTCTGTCTCCAGTTCTCCTCTCCAACCTGCTGCAGCAGGGGAGCGAGAGGCAGCATGTTTGGGGTTTCTGGGAACACTAAATTGGGGAATAACTTTCCTAAACCAAGAACATAAGCTAGCCAACAGATACTAGAAAAAAAGGTGAACACTGAGCCCCAGATGTAATTAATCAGCATTTGCAAGAGGCTCTTATTTTACTCACTCATAAACAAGCCCATGGATCCTTCTCTTTCTGCCATCAGTACCCCATGTTTAATCCAATCCTGCAATATGTCAAGCACTTTCTCAAGAGTCTTGATATTCTCCACTGTTGGTCATATCAACACAAACAGACAGTGCAATACTTTGGACTGGAGCTCAAGAGACAGAGATAGCAGCTAATCAGGAGCTGATAAGACTTCCATACCTAATTACTCAGTGTTCCCCCCCACCAGGAGACATTTACATTGTGCAAGCTAGATGCAAAACTGGGACTAATATTTTGGTCATGGATTTTATTTCTAAAGACACATCTGTTCAGTATCAAAAACAAAACAAAGTAAGACTCAAACTGTTATTAGTGATAACTTCGAGTAAGAATCGTGGGATAAATAAAGTAATTTGACACATTTTTGTTACAGATGATAGGAATAATTTCCTTTTTTGTTGTTGCTTCAAAGTTCAAAGCCATATATTTTCCCTGTTCTATCTTAAGGGAAAGCAAGGATATGTTTTGTGAACTCTCCTACAAATGGTATCAAGTAGAAGAAAAAAATTAAATTTAATTGTTTTTCCCCAAAATTTTTCTCCTACTGAAGAGTCACTGCTTGCCAAAAACCAGCTAGCAGCAGTGAAAGATGAGCTCATCAGCTGGGCTGTCCAGCTCCCCAGTGGAGTCCTGATCTATACAATGCATCAGATACTATACTAAAATTACATCTCCACTGTTTGACCATTCAAGCATTATAGATGAAAGTCCTCTCATAGAGAGGATCACAACAGCCTTACCCATACAGAAATTAAATTTAGCTCAATCCATATGCTACCACGTACTATAATCTTTCATCGTATACCCCAGAAATGTATCTCTTAGGCATCTGCTACTTCTGTTTGCCCTTTAGTTTATTGTCTTGTATCATAGTAGGAAGAAATACAGTTAAATCTACCTCTACATCAGATACACCAGAAGGTGCAAAGTAATAATTAGTAAGACCAAATATACTAAAATGAACAATTACTTCTTCACCAATTTTCTGATCTGCAAGATATTTGCAATATATATATTTGTCAATATACTATTCAATATGTATTTCCCTTCACACAACATTAAAAATCAATTAATGACTTAGATTATGGGGAAAATTTTCCATTACCAGACAGGGTAGCTCTTTAATTCCAACGTGAAATCTGAGCAAATGATGGTGAAAGTACTCAATGTTTTATCACATGCTAGAGACAAATATAAAACTATTTCAATAACAAATGCCTTGGTTGCTCTCAAACCAGAAAGATTAAAAATGTTTTTAGTCATCTACACTACTAACAAGACACTGATGACAGTCACCCAGTTGCCTGCTCAGGAAGTTTTATCCCTCACATAAATTCACTATTGACTTCTTTTTCCATTTTTACTGTGTGTTAAAATGTGCTTCTTTTCAGAGTTTACTCTTGATCCTTTCCATGTATTATTCACTCTGTTTATTTGGACTTTTTAATAACTTTATTTATTGCACAGTCTTTTGTATAAATATCACATTTTCTTTCAAATCAAACAAATTATATTCCTAAATTGGCTCTCAAGAGAATATGCTTTTAAATCATTAGGAATTGCTCAATATAAAAGAATGAAACATGCCAACATATTCATCATGCAAACAACAAAACTGTTTTGTGCAGACAACAACAAACCTACATTTTTAACCACAAATACTTGTTTCTCCAATACAAATTAACCATATTAAAGCTTTGCCTCATTCTAGAGCATGCATAGTATTATTGCATAAGCTAGGCTGCAAATGTGCAGCCACTGATAAAAAGACTTGCTAAATAATTATATTAACTGTTATTTTGAGCATGAAATAACTTTATTAATACTGAAGCAAAGAACAGAATAGGAAGAAATAAAACTTAAGTCAAACGATCACAAAGTATTTTTAAAATTCCATGACATTATCAAAGTACTCCCTAGCATGCCAGATTTCAATGAATGGAATACAGTAGTTCCATCCATCAGCTTTTCCATCAAAATCCCACTGTCACTTTTTGTTTTGAACTAAAATATCAGTTTTGTTAATCAAAAAATATACTGCCACTTTTTCAGATGAAGGTTATTTCTTACTCTTTACAGATTAGTGAAACTGCCTTTACTATAGGTTTGATAGATACTAAGCATGTCTTCTAGGCTGTTTTTTTGATCAAGCATTCCTTGGACAAAGGATTACCACTACAGCACGTTTGTTTTTATAAAATGGCTTTACTTTACTTTCAAAGTGCTTCTATTGACTAAACAGCAAATGTAGCACTTGAAAGTGATTATTCCCAACTTTTTTTTTCACCTCTTTATAGAATAAAAGCAGACTTTTATTCTTTCATGTTTCTAATTTTTAATGGAAAACAATTCCACAGAAGATTAGGAAAAGGAAACCATTTCTTTTTATAGCCTAAAAATAAAATTATATGTGCTTATAAGTTTAGGCATACATTTCATAAAAATGGATCTTTTCTTCTGTAATCTTTCTCTGTGCTCCTGCTTGCATGGCAAGCAGCTTCCATCATGCAGGCAAGTGTTGAAGGCATCCTAAAACAAATTCTTTATCACTGAATATAGAATACAGAGAAGCAGAGACCAAATTTTCTAAAAATCATAGAAATTGCATAGGAAAGCACATAGAAAAGTGATCAACTAAAGATGCATTAAGGTCTGTTACAGGAGCCCTCCTTTCCACATGCTAAATTCAGGAGTCAGCACTCTCTGCTCCTCAGAAAGTTCTCCAAGTTGCTAACTTGGGTGTTATCATACCTAAGAACACAGCTCTACTTACAGCTGGTGACCATGGTCCACCCCCACAAGCTGCTCCCTATACAGACCCTGCAGGCAACTATGGGGGAGGGATGTGAGACACAGAGCTGTTGCAGACCAGAAATGGGTACTGGTATCCTCAGTGCAATAAGAGTATTTGCAGACATCTCACACTGAAAGTACTCTGTTCAGAAAACCACCTACTCCCCCCAGCCCATTGTGCCATCCTATATTATGCTCTAATGACAAATTGAAATCATATAGAAAACTATGTCAGTTTAGACATTGCAGCAGTCATTTTGTATAATCCTAGCAGCAGAACTATCATTAGCTTTATCATAAAGGAAACTAATGTATGGAAAGTCTACAGGACTGATTCCCCTAACTGCGCTTTTTGAGAGCTTTCACGCCTGTCCAAAATGGGTATAAATGCTACGGCACCTTTAAATTTGTCAACAGCATCATTCACACTTTCATAAGGCATAAATAATTATACAAAAGACAACAAGGAAAATACCAGACTGTGTATATATCCCCTTACAACCAGCTGAACTCTACTCAGACATGACTGTCAACACCACATTACTTGTAAAATAATGTTTGAAAGAGACCTTTCATGAACATACAAAATGCTGTTTGATTTTATAAGAGTAAAAAGTAAAAGACAAAGTGCACATATCTCTCCTCTACACAACTAGATATGAATCAAGGATCTAAATCAATTATAAGAATGTACAAGCCATTATTTTTTTCATTAGGATCTTTTGTGGTTTTAAAATCCTTGTCTTCCTCTGCAATCTGAATAAATAGTTGCCTCTAAGTAGCTCTGGTATTAATACTTCCTTTGTTTTCATTTGACAATACCCACCCCCGAAGCACTGAAGATGACCAAAAAAAATCTAAAATTTAAATACTGCCTTACAACAACTGCAGTTACACAGCCTGTTTGCATTTATGCTGAGAACAAGCTGTCATAATATTGCTCTACCATTTGTAACCTCCACGCGTTCTCACCTGCCCTCTGCAACAAGAGTCTCTTTGTCTGAAAAGTGTGTTTGCGTAACATTCCTTTTTTAATTTAAACTATAACTCAAAATAGCAAACATCTTGTGCGCCACCAAATCTGCACTGAAGCTCAACTACTCATGTGGGTCAGGTACACCAAAGGGTTTATTAAAGCTGTTTGGTTTACATCTGGTTTTGCATCACATCTAAGGAACAGGAGGGGAGAAGAGGGTGGAAATCCTCACCATAACATAAAAGCTTAAAAAAATAAAATTCTTTGCATTTCCTTCTCCCATGCAACTACATCTAATCAGTCATACACTCACTTTTTCTCAGAAGGAGCCTCTTTGTTAGAGGATATTTATTGCAGCCAAGTTCCATTCCTAATTACCTTATTATACGTAATATGCTGAAAGAGAAAGTGCCCTCCTGTTTCTAGGGACACACAGGAGCAATGGGCTAGCACTCCAGAAGACTTTACTAAAAATCTAGTGAAGGAATCACCTAAAAATACAGGTAAATAAATTCAAGAGGGGGAAAAAACAAATACTAGATTCCTTTCTCTCAGTTTCAGCAAGATTAGAGCAAAACAGTCAATACATCTCTAAAATGTGTTGAGACAGTTTAAGTTTAGGGGTTTACATATCATGTTAAGCAACAGATTGATAGTACATACAGCTTAGCTCAGAATTTACTGGAGACCAAAAACTACATAATATGCTTGGGAAACAGAATAAATCACAAGATACCAAGGAGTCCATTAACTTTTATTCAACAATTAACAAGTTATCTATGTGATGTCAACCAGAAGCCAAAACTGGCTCTATGAAAAAGGTCATTAACATCCTTTTCTGAATCTGTACATTCTATTTGTCAAACGAAAAATATCAGCCAAAACAATCTTAACTTCTCCAAACAAAATCATCCTGAATTAAAACTTTACTCTTCCTGATCCTTATCACAATCAACAAAACCTCCTCTGCCTAGAGACACATACAAGTTGAGTGGCTAGCTAAGTTATAAACTTCCTAAATTCCTATAAAACAGAAAGGTTGTGATAAAAGTGGAGGTAGTTCAAGGAAGCAGGGTAAGTTACCTCACACTTACTACAGGACAGAAGTACCACTACAGGTCTCCTCTTGACATCTTCATCCATATCATCCAATACTTAAGAAATATCCATCTTCCACTTCTGGAATACCACTTTAAAACAAACAGCCAACCAGCTTTGGCTGAACCAAGCAGCATTTTAAGACATTATTAAATATACACCCCGGTTTTCTACTTTTCTGTCTCTCCCCATACAAAGGGCCTATAGCAGAAGGTAAGCAATTTTAAAAGTTAGAGAACAATTTCCATTCCAAGACATTCTTCTAAGGATATGATTTACAGGAAATCAGAGAAAACCTCCCACTTGTCTCCATTAGTAAGAAGTGAAGACTAGGTCCAGCACCTTGAATGAATCCAAATGTAATCTCCCCAATGCCACTTTATTCTTCCTATATTCTAATTATTATAACTTATGTGCTTGAGTTCTACACCTGGATAACACATTTGTCTCAAAAACTGCCATTCTACAAAGTTTTTATTTTTTCTGAATGCCTAATTCTGGAATACAGCAAAAGGGAAGGAAGCTTGGATTTCATAGAAATGATGCTTTCCAGCTTTAGTTTACTTCCCAATAAACAAAAGGGGCAAAGAAAAGCAATGAAAAAAAGGAAAAACAATCCCAAAAGCCTTTTAAGAGTAGATGAGTCTGAACCAGTAATTCTAATAAACCTGCATTAATGACCTTTTAAAAAGAAAAATCTGTGACAAAAAGTAAAATTACTTCATAGAAAGACTTCTGTCTTCAGCCTATATCTAGTACAGTTTACTGTACATTATCTGTTATACAGTTTACTGGACATTATCTTTTACTTCATTAAGCAAGAAGACTGAAAGGACATAACTTTGTAGGAGACACCATACTAAGAAAATAGATGCAGTTAAGCACAAGAAACAAACTTGTAAACCCTATTTTCCCTTCTTAGCAAAAATTATCCAATAGAGCACAGAATGACAGCACCAACTACTCTTAAATGGCTACCATATGCATTTGATATGGAAACAAGATACAGTGCCAGTCTGATTATGTACAAATGGCTAACACAATAGCTTACAGTGCATTAGTGCTGCTTCTCTAACTCGTTTTGTCCACAGGATCTTTGAAAACTAAAATTTATGATAAATTATTTTCAATAGAGCAATTTTTGTAACAACACACAAATAATATCACATGTATATTGGCACTGGTTCCTAAATGTACCATCAGTTTAGAAATGAAGATTAGTCAATAATGCTAATAGGACCAATCAAATTTATGATGAATGAAGCATTTCCCTTTTCCATGATGCCCTTTTATCCAAAAATCAAAATAGAAGAATGAAAACCACAGAAACTGTTCAGGTGCCAACACTTGCCTTACCTTTTTTTAAAATTGACTACTTCCCAATATTTCTACATTGACTACTTCAATTTGACAGTCATTTTAGAAGCATCTTCAAAAACACAATCTTTAAATGATCACTGCTACAATTCCATTACAATGCTAACAAATAAGGTTAACGCAAGAATATTTGGAAGAAAATAAGCTAAACACATTTAAAACTTCTTTTGCTAAGTTACCAAGAACTAGCATGATCAAGTACACTGAAGCACTGCTTAGCAGTGCTCAGATACTCAGTCACATGGCTCAGCAGACAAGTACACCTTCATTCAGCTTAAAACTAGGACACAAATACAGATTAAGCATCACCAGTAGATGAAAGAGGATGTACTGAAATTATAAAGATATAGACTTTTACATGAGTCATGATCTAATGAAATAATGCTTACAATTTTTTTGTTTAAGCATTCTCACAGTCAGAATGCAATTTGTATAGGAAACACAACTAACAATTTGAACACAAGATAAACATTTCTATTACACTCCATTTTCAAGCTCTGAACTCCATCAGTTAAGCAAAATAAGATAGCTGTCACCTTCTGAAATACTAATTTTAAAAGCCTGAAATAGTGCACTTCATCAGTATGATTTGTTTTAAAATCCCTCCTCTCCAACCATCTCACAAGAATGGCCCAAATAGACAGTAAATATGCCAACTACACCTTCTTCAAAAATTCTGTGCTTCACAAAAGATGTCCTTCTATCACCCCCGTTACCCTAATGCAGGAAATTAAATGGGTAACTGGAAAGAAGCAACTCTAGCAACTAGACAGAGTTACTAACACACTGCCTGAATGACTGTACAGAGCTCATAGCAAGTATTTTGAAAAAGTGACACTGAAATTTGCTTAAATTTTGCTAACTTTAAACAAATCTGTAACTAGATTAGGGTTTCATACAGTGCAGGTAAGTCAAAATAAAACCTGCTTATATAATCCAACTACTTCTGTCAAATTTCCCTTGTCAAAACAAGTTCATATTTCCTTTGAAACACAATGACTTCTGTACATACCCTAAATGGGATGCCTAAAATAGGTAGCCATAGGCTCAGTGATGAACAACTCTCTCAGGAGTTCTGGTAAGAATGCATCTACAGTGAAAACATTCCTTCACACACTTACAAATTCAAACACAAACATTCATTCATCAGAATCTTTACTGATCACTAAAACAGCTTTAACAGTGTATTTTGCTCCCCTTGGAGCACTTTTGCCTAAGTATATTCACACCTGGACAGTCTTGATGCTCATTAAGAAAAAAGCCCTTAGATGTCAAGCAAATTTCAGGCACCCTACCAAGCCCAAAAGACTACCACAATAGACTGAGTAGCCATAATCACTGCCAAAGATCTGGAAGGAACATATGTATAATTCAAACATAACAGCAGTGACATTTACAAGAATGTAGACATTTCACTGCTTCTACCAACAATTTCACCAGCTGTGAAACTATACTGCCACCATGCCTGCCTCAGAGCTCTAGTGCAGACAGACAGAAGAGCAGGAATTCAATCCTCCATTCACTTGGCATCTCATTCCCCACTATCTCCTTAAAAAGAGGAGACTCCAGAAAGAGCATCATCTCTTTCGAGCAAATTTACAGTAATACCACAAAGGCCACAACAATGCAATACCTCCCCTCTTACCAAAACAAGATTGCAGATCTTGCAGAGAATTTCCTGAAATATTATTTTTTTAAATATTAGGTAATCAAATCAAATTCTAAAAACCTCTTCAGTTACCACCAAGGGTGCAGATAAAGCGGACATTAATTCCTTTTATTAAAATTGAACCATGGCAAATCCACAATCCATTAGGTTTCTGAAAAGGTTTCACAGCATGAAACTAACATTATAATTACCTTACCATAAAATCACATAATATCTGAAAAGTGTGAATAGTTTTGCTTCATTCAGTCACTTGTGAAAACTCTTAAGTCAATATCGACCATGGCTCCCAAAGTTTATGGATCTAGGGTAGGGAGGGAGGTCAAGCTCAGTCCAAGTTAGCAGTCTCTCTCTACCACAGGAAAAACTATATACTGTAAGCCCTGTGAATAAGTAATTACAATGAAATGAATGTTTTATGAAGGAAATGCACTTGGTTTTAAAGGTCACAAAGTGACAGGTAAGAGCATACAGTGAAACAAATCCAGCAAATTACTGCTTGATCTGCAGGGTCAATGAATCCAAGCAATAAATATTTCTGCTCTTTGAATAATTAAAAATGTCAAAACACAGTGGCTGCAGACAACAGGGTTAAGAATGCAGACAGACCAGATTATCTACTTCATATTTAAGTATCTCACTTACCTGTCCTGTGACTGCTCTTCATACATTCTTTCCTTTCCTTCTTTAAAGAGTCTTATGGCCCGTTTTGATTTTTTCATAAGACTGTCAATGTAGATTTTAAAATACTCATTCTCACTGAGTTGTGCGAGTTTCTGGTTGTCATCATACTTGCTCAGTATAAGCCGTAAATGTTGATAAGTATCAGGCAGAATATCAAGTATATAAGGTGGGCTGTTTTTGAGTTGAAGCTTTGGGTTTTGGCACAATCTTACCTGTAAGCAAAAACAAGAGAATGTAAAAGACAAGAAATCCATTGAGACAAAAACTGACCTGATATTTTCAAATTTATTGTGTATAACATAATTCTCTAACCTCCAGTCCCAAAGAATTAAATCCTAAATTTATATTCTGTGAAATTTCAACACAGTCTCTAATGTCAAAAGAGGCAAAATGTGACTTAATCTTGTCACATCTATAAAAAGCAAACAAGCTTACCTACGTATTCTGTGGGTATGCCCTTAAAGAATGTCTTTTCCCATCTAATACATGCTAAGGAGCATATCAAAACACAGCATGCAACAAATGCCAAGAGCAACACTTTCATACAGATCTGTTTGCTGCAGGTTAACTTAGCTACAGGTGTTTAAATATCTACTAAGAACTGACAAATTACTTTGTCATCTGCTGGCTCTCTATATCCAACAATATAGCTTCTTAGACCCTAGGGAAATTTAATTTTGAACGCTCCACACATAAGAAAATGGTCTGAACTGTGACAGTGGTTCAAACGTTATTACCTACAGCAGACAGGCTTTAGGTCACTCAAAAATAGATATTGTAAACCAGGAAACAAAAATATTATAAACTCATTGTTTTCCAGTTCCTCGCTGGAATAAAAGTTCAGTGCTTTGTTTTTGGCTGGATAAGGAGGTGCCTACCACAGCTTCTCTCTCCTACTCCTACTCATAGGTCAAGACAAGGACAGGGAGAGATCATTCACCAAATACTATCAAAGGTACTTAATATTAAGGTACTTGGCCTCAACTTGGGGAACTTAATTCATTTAATTGCCAATCAAATCAGAGTAGGGTAACAAGAAAATAAAACCAAACCTTAAGAACATATTCCACCCACCACTCCCTCCATCCTGTGTCTAATTTTAATTTGCACTCTACCTCCTCTCCCACAGTAGCAGAGGGCAATGTTGAATGGGGGCTGTGCTCAGTTCACCACACCTTGTCTCTGCCACTCCTCCCTCCTCAATGGGAGAACTTCTCACACTCTTCCATTGCTCCAGACAGGGGTCCCTCCCACAGGAGTCTTTGAACATCCCCAACATGAGTCTTTCTCATGGACCACAGTTCTTCATTAACTCCTCTAGAACATATCCCAGGGTGCAGTCCTTCAGGAACAGACTGCTCCAGCATGGGTCCTCTGCAGGGTCACAAGTCCTGCCAGGAAACCTGCTCCAGCGTGGGCTCCTCTCTCCACGGGACCACAGGTCCTTCCAGGAGCCTGTTCCAGCACAGGTTCCTTATGCTATCACAGCCTCCTTCAGGCATCAGGCTGCTCTGGCATGTGCTCCTCCATGGCTTACAGTGCATGGAGGCTCCACTGTGGACCTGCATGGTATTCACCATGGGCTGCAGGGGAATCTCTGCTCCAGCACCTGGAACAACTCCCCCTCCTTCACTGAGCTGCAGAGTTGTTTCTCTTACATATTATCACTCCCCTCTTCCCTGGCTGCAATTTGCTTCTGCACAGCAGCTTTTCTCCCTCCTTCTTTAAGACATTACCCCAGAGGCAGCACTGTTGCCAGTGGGATCAGCCTTGGCCAGCAGCAGGTCCATCTTGAAGCCAGCTGCTCTCTTGGAGGGGAGAAAGCTTCTGGCAGTGGCTCAGCAAAATTACCCCTGTAGTCCCTTCAGTACTAAAACTTTACCACTTAAACCAAATAGAAGAAAACATCTCAATGGACTTGGAATCATTGTGATCCCAAATGGCACAAATATTAATTGAATATATTTTACTCAAAGAATAAGTTCAGACTAGTAGAACACCTTTATTTGAATCTAGTTTCCACTGGAAATGTTACTGGAAAAGTACTCTTGGTTTCCTGTACATCCTTAATATAACAAGAATAGAATTATCTCCTGGCTATCTAAATTTTCTGATAGTTTGTTCTGTAATATTCTGTTCTAGAAAGGAAAGAGACTAAAACTAACAGTTTTTGACTGCTCTTGCACTGAGCTATTCAGGCTCAGCTAAAACATTGCATAGGGACACATTCTAAACGTGTGCGCAGCTGTACATATGCAAATACTTATGCAAAAATTAAGACCATGTGGTATAAAAGTTTTATAGGCATCATTTGGAGATTGCCACATTATATATTAGTAACTTTGACATTCTTTTGAGGTAACTAATGAAGTTATAAAAACATCTTAATACTGCTGAAAGTAGATTCTTATTCTTACTAATCTATCAACTTGGAAAAAAGGCATCCTTGAGCTTTTCTGGGTGAGGGGGGAACAAACCTGTATCCTGTAACGTTCACCTCTCTAAACTCAAAGCTCTGTCACTACTGCTGACCTCTCCTGCAATTTCTACATCTACACCATTAAGAAATTCACTGCCTTAAGATTGCTGCCACTAACAGACCTTCACGCACCCCAAAGAGCAAAGCAAACAGGTAATAGCTTGTGTCTGAAACATACAGTGCAAGAACACAACCAAGCAATTAGAGCGAGGTAACAGGGGGTCACAGAGAAGTGGACAAAAGTCAAGCACTAAGAAGTTTTTAGAAAGTCTAACACCATTCGAAACAGTATTTAAAACAAGACATTTGCAATTGCTCTCCTCATTTCACTGATTGTTGTTTTAGTAATTTCTATTATCCTTTCAACTGTTAGACCAAGTAATACATCATGAAGCTTTCTGATGTGTTGTAGAACAGTCCTTATTCCAGAGAAATTTACACCTCAGTAGGGAAAAAAAAAAGCAGGCAAATGTGAATACATGACCTGTTCAACATGCTACAGAGTGGTTCAGAGACTGAACACAAGCAGTTTGGTATTTCTAGACACAAACTGCAAAATTCCACAGCAAGCTCTCAAATAATTTAATGGCTTATAAAGGAACTCCTTAAAGCTTGAGAACAAGCTGGAAGGAAACAAAAAAAAAGTAAAGCATAAAAATATTTGATCATCTCTTGACTAGTAATGAAGTCTGAAACTGCAATCCACAACTCCAAGAGCTTTGAAACCGAAAATAACTTCTTTATATTTTATGTGATAAAGATAAGGTCATCAGGATTAAAAAAAGGGACAACAGGGCCCCAGTATGTCCAAAGCAGAATTCTCAAAGAATAAAGGTTGGCTATGATAGCATTGCATTCTTTCAAGATCAGAAAAGCACTGAAGTTAGGCTGACAGATAGAATTCTCTAAGGAGATGTCAGAAACACGGGCAAAGAATCTTACATGTGTAGCTAGACCTGAAAATCATTCATGCAGAGAAATACATGAACTTCTTTTAGTAGAAGAGTAAGAATAACTGGAATCCCAAATACAGAAGTGAAAATTTTTATGAAAACCAGATATTTCCTCTGAGTTCACTGTGATTTCTGGTTTAGAGAAAACTTGAAACCAGACTGATATTCTTCACAAGACCAACTACAGGTGACACAAATCTGTCACTGACCAGGCCTTACAGTTCTCTGAAGTAACAAGCACAAGGGGGAGCGGGGAAAACCAGAAAGATCAAAATGTTTATTCAGAGAAAAAAGTCAGCAATGAGAGCAGACCATAAGCAGAGAAGGCCGCAATCATTCTGAATTACTTATTTACCCTAAAATCTCATGAACAAAGAATTTATTCTCTTTCTGAAGTCTATCTTTTTGATCAGATGTGCCAACAAGCAGGTAAGTGATTTCATTTATATTAGAAATACTATAAAAATACTAAAACAAGAAAAAGCCATTTGCTTACACTGGTTGCTGTATTTTCAACAGTCAGTCCATTCAGCTATACAAAAAGAATATCTAGTTATAAGGAAGAACTATTTTCTCTTTCAGAAGTTCTAGAAAGTTTTCTTCAGTCTCACATCATTACACACAAGATAGTTCACAAGGCTTCACTTTCTGCTGAATTTGGAGAGATTAATACAGCACGTTACCAGAACCTTCCATTTTAGTAAAAGCTTTTGAGAAAGCCACACAAAAATTCTTCAACACTTTCACTAGTCTTATGTACTATAATTGAAAAAAATACTAATATTATGTTCAAATCAGCGATCCACTGAAGGAGTATAAGGTTTCCTTCACTTTAGAGAGTACACAAGGCTTCAGAGGAAGTAAGTCTGTAAGGGGATGGTTGGTAAACCATATGGTTTCCAGTCAGGATGTCCTGACACATACCACAGCAGTTCACAATTAAAAGTAAGCAATAAGAAATGACACCTGCTGACGCAAAAGATTTGCCAAGACCTTTCTTCAAAAGAAAACAGAACTCAAAACAAACAAAAATAACCCCAAACACCCCTAAAATAAAGAGCTCTGTATTGCACTTTACAAGGCAACTCTCACCAACACATTAGGAGCGGACATGAATCATATCACTTCGCAATTTTTGTATTGTTATGACTGCATGTATATATTTAGCAAGCACTCAGTGGTAAAAAATGAAAAGCAGTAAGCAAGTTAGTAAAGAATATCTCTTTTATTGAGGCAAACCGAGACAAAATTAAGCTCCTCTCAGTAGCTCACACTCAGGGAAAATCCACGTACTTAATCCAGAAACAATAAGAATGCAACTCTGAAAACTGAGGCATTACCTTAATCTACCAGAAACTGATTTTGAAACAGTTAACTTCAGAGCTTCCAGACAAGTTAACTGGAGTTCCTTCACAGAAAAAACACTAATCCCCTCTCCCCTCCTCTCCTCACCCACCCTTAACCAAAATAAATGCCACTACTCATAACACTTTTGAAGATATTTGACTTAAATTACAAGGCATTACTTCATAGCATCACCAGAGATGAGAGTAATGGAGGCCTCTCGTACACAGACAATTAATTCCTTGTTAAAAACTATCTTCAATTGACTTTTTAAAGCAAAGTTGAAAGCCCTCAACTCATTTGACAAAAGGACCCTTGTTCAAACAAAGTATAGCAGCCTTGACACAATCTGTTTAAACACCTAAGACTAGTCAGAGACAATACAAGGAAAGTAACTCAGCTCAAACAGAATAAGTATCTAATGAGTAGGACATCCGCCAAACACTGTTTTCAGCTGCAGTGAATACAACAGAACAATTGGAGCATCAGTGCTCACACACTTCCAAAACTACATTTCCAAATTGCCCAACTGAACAAGTGTCTTCTACCATGCTGCACAAAACAGTCAAAGAATTAGAAACCACCTTGACATACCACAAACAGCAGAAAGGTAGCTCTGCAGTTAAGATATTACAACAATTCTCCAGCAATCCACAACATCCAATGCAATCAACAATGAATTCTGAAAAAATTAATCAGGAGGGGCTAATAAGGAAAATGGTCCAAGCTTGAACATTATGATTCTTCAACACAGACTTCCTCCTGCCTAAAGTTACCTTAACTGCAATATATTTCATTTTCCATAGGGAAAAAAGCTCTTGTCAGAATCTAAGTAGAGGTGACCCAAACACCAACCCTGAGAATACAGTAAGTGCTTGTTCAACAGCTACCACACTGCAACTGACCCATATGTTTCCATAGTGGAAGAATAAAAATAAGAATACTGATGCCACAGACACACAAGGACAGTTGACTTTGGAGAGTAATTTTGCTTTCTTCCAATTAGAAAGGGATAAGCTTCTGTTTCTCTGTTTAATTTTGTATTCTTTTTCCATAAGCAGCAAACACAGGACATAAGATTCCCTATCAACTTTGACCATAGAATCAATTACATGAAGTTTTGCAAAGGATAACCAATGCACACATAGTTTCAACTACCATGCTCTGTATACTCAGATGCTGACAGACGTTAATTTAAAGAAAATCACAATACTAAGCTGCAGAAGTAACACAGCTCTTACTCACTAAGTTGATAGCATAAGCTTTGGAGAAGCACTCGAGTTTGCTCTTAAATAATTACTAAATAATATATCAATGCCATCCCCATTTATACAGTCAGAGTCAAGCAACTGGTGGGCCATGCGAGTGCACCAAAATAGTTTAGGCAATATTGTTAATCTTTATAGTAGAAAATTTAATTACTTTCAGGCCAAATGGAAGGGATGAAAAGTGATTAAAAGTTGATGAAATAGACCTGTTTTAAAAAATCTTGTTCAGAATGTGTCACAATTTTATCAGCTTGAATCCCAGAAGAGTGAAGTGTGAAAAAATAGTACTGACAACTCTAAATAGCCCATGCAGTAAACAGACCTAACTACTCCGATGTTTACAGAGTAGTAATTCTCTCCCAAAGCTGGTCTCAACATATCATTATTCTCTAATAGTAATACATGGCTACAGTCTAGGTTTTAAAAGCCATTAGGTTTACAATCTCAGGAAAAACCTCATGTAATTTATACACAGTTTAATGGATTTACTTAATGAGTTACTTGTTGACAATATTCATTTTTCATTTATTTACAGGATACAAACTTTCCAAAATATAGATCGTGCTTTAAGAACAGTAATTTGCTTCCTACAAGTCCAGAGATAAATGGTCAACTTTCTTAGACAATGCAGGCATTGTAAAGCAAGGCCAGCTTTCTAAACCATAAAAGAAATGTTATCTTTTGCATTGCACAGGAATTAAAGTTTTTTTGGTTCTTAATGATAAAGCTACTGCTTACCCAGGAGAAAAGCAGTAGAGAAACTTGACATTGATGTTAATTTTGTTTTCCCTTTAATAATGCAGTTAGTATTTTAAATTCACATAAGACATACCAATAAAGCACAAAAAGTATAGATCCCAGTGTATGAAGTATAAAAAGAAAAGATATATAGACAGATAGCAATTTACATTCACTGATCATCTACATGCAGATTATTTTTTTATTCCCTGCAAGCATGTTGCTTATGGTTACTTTTACAAACAAGGCTCTAAGCAGGACACCTATTCCAACATTCTGTCCTGCTAAAGAACTCTTTTTCAAAATCCATTATTATTTTCAGACTGATAATAAAAGTTTAAAGAGAAAGCACCCAAACAGGATGCAGTATTCTGCCTATTCCAACCTAAAGTATGAGCCCATGGAAAGCTGACATTACCATGAAATCTGAACAATTTGAAAGTAGGACACATATCCAATTCTACACAGAGAAGTTTGCATGATGTCTAGGTAGCCAGAATTTTTGCATACACCACAAAACTACCCTTACAGTACAGTTCATGTAGGGTAAGAATGTTTGTAGTATTGGTTAATTCCTTATTGTTGCAAACAAGTAATTCACACAGAAAACCTCATCTGCCAGAGGACAAAATTACAGAAAGAAATGACAGAAAGGTTGAAAATGGCAATTTTAAAAAAGAAAAAAAATGCAAAGCAGAAATTATTCAGCCACTGGTTTTTAAAGCTACTCTTTTTCCAGTGTTTGGTCAAGATAAAAGCTTTGTTTTGCTTCCATTATTCATTTTCTTAACATCATTAGAATGGGGGAAAACGTCAGCTACCTTACTACAGCTAGTAGTACCTAATAAGATGGTTATCACAGCTACTACAGTTAAAGAATAAACAAGCATAATAACTGTTATTACAACAAGTAAAATAGGCCTCCAAGCCACAACCTTACTATGGGTAGCATTCCAGTGATTTGGCAGAACTACTGCCTTCACTAGGTATCAATTTGATCAGTGACCCGCCACAGCAGTCACAGGACACACTCCAAAAATGAGATTTAAAGCAACAGTTGATTGAGCAGGTTTCTATTTCTGATGTTAATCCCTAGGTTTGATCTAGGCAGAGGAAAAAATGACCTTCCTGTGCCTACTGCCACACAAGGCTATGAGATTTAAATTTGTTTGCCAGCATATTAAATTTGCTCAAACACATCCTTTCACTACAAGTACCAAATGCTAAAATCTCAACCAACAAGCTAGAGCATTCTCACACTATGACATCATCCTGTCTGGTATACTTTAATATAATTTGGAAATAAAATTTGATTAACTGAGAGCAGCTTAAAGAGGATACATTAAAGATCCAAATTGAGGACACTTATCCAGTAAAATGAAAAAGGAAGCACAGCACTATGTCCAGCCTTTCCAGTGACTTCTACCAAACAGGCCTTCCTGGCTGTTCTGATGGGCTGTGACAAATACAGTTATCCTGCATTGGATGAGTGAAAGCAATCCAGAAGTCTAAGCAATGGGATAATGACTTTCTGGTAACTGTGATTATATAAACAAATCAGAGTATAACTTTACTACATAGATCTGTAAAAGGCCTGACACAGGGAAATCAGAGCTCTGCACTCCCCACATGGTTTCAACAACAAACCACATTCCTAGTTTCCAAGCTGAAAACTTCCTCCTACCGAAGAAGAGTACCTACTTTCAAGTATTTATACTTGCAGTTCTTAGTACAAGAGAACTCACTGTTAAAAGTATCCTGACCATTGACAGGAAAATGTCAACAAAGTCTTTGTGAGAATAATCATTTTATTAAAGAGGTTTCAGTTTATAATTGGTATCAGCAAACACAGTGGAAATACAGATACTACTCTTGGAGCATCAATAAAGAGCCTACAAGGACTTTAAAAAACACTTTAACACTTTTAAAGGCATATTAGACAAAATAGTCTCCATCCTGCCAGTATAACTATTTATGAACGTTAAGAAACTTTGAACATATTGCTTCACAAGAACCACAGGGAAAGGAAAAGAGTTGCACTAAATCACAGAGAAACACAGTGGCAACTGTATGGCCAGACAGACCCAAGTCCAACAGGTAGGAATCCACACTGCTCAGCAGTTTCAAGAGGAAGCTTTTAAGTATCACCCTGTGTACAAAGGAGAGTGCCTGCATCTCCTGAACAGCAAGCCATGCTACAATCAAACTCTCCTAAATAATCTATCATGATATAAACTGTCATTTGAAAGAATAGTAAACAAAATGTATCAGGCTGGTGAGGGGAAGTATAAGAGGTAAAAGGCTACAGTCTATCCCTTCACTTCCTGAAAAGTGAGTTTCAGTACAGTGTATTTCTAGCTTCAAAATTAACAGCAGACATACTTATA
Source organism: Polioptila caerulea (assembly GCA_013397295.1). Lineage (NCBI taxonomy): Eukaryota > Metazoa > Chordata > Aves > Passeriformes > Certhiidae > Polioptila > Polioptila caerulea. The sequence goes on along the minus strand of VYXF01006607.1, from coordinate 452,431 downwards.
AGTTATTAAAATACAGAACACATACTTAAAAAGTTAGGCATGCCATACTAATCTGTTTACTAAACTGACAAGAGTGACATCCCCCAGTCCCTACGCACATTCCTAAAAGCACAAACACATCACCAACATATCTCACAGGACAATTAGCTTAACTGAAGTTTAATACTTCAGAGGTCTTGTTTGCAGACTAACAGTGTGATACAACATGAAACACACAGAATATGTGATTACAAGTCTGAGTTAAGTAGCTTTTGGTTAGGACAGCTCTTCAAGTTTGAGTCATTTTAAAGGATCTGAAAATAACAATAGCCTAAGGCAAACACACACATTTGTTTTCCTTCCACAAACCAAGATTAAAAAAAAAAAACCATAGCTAGAGGCCACTGGAAAAAAAAAAAAAAAAAAAAAAAAAAAAAAAAAAAAAAAGACAAATGATGCTTAAATAACCTAAAACATAAGTCCCCTAACTTTCCGAGGCACATGCAGCACAGCACTCAAAGTTGCAGGAAGAAGCTGTTTGCCCCTGTGTACCTATTTTAAAAGTCCCATTTTTCACTGTGTGCATACATGGACGCACAGAGACACCTACCACTTTGTCCATAAGCTTCCAGGTCTTCTCCACAGTCCTGCGGTCGGCAGCTGCCTGCTTGGGGGGGCCCACAGCATCCTGAATGGCATCGATGAAGCCCAGGATCCGTCCCTTGCGCGGGTTCCGGCCGTTGAGGGAATTGGCCATCTGGGAGCCAAGCTGGCACAACGACAGAGAAACACGGGCTCACAAGGTGCTCCGAAAACATCTTGTCATAGAACCCGCCGCAGCCTGCGAGGCAACACTTCCTTCTCCACGGGCAGGAAAGGGCAAGATCAGGGCATGTTTAGGAACAAGCTTAACTTTTCATGACAAACAGCGTAAACCCACCTGGCCCGGGTTTACACTGGCAGAAGCGATCCCGGATTTATCGTCAACACCGACAGTCGGCGGGGGGGAGCACACCCGCGCCCGGCTCCGAGCCGCGCCCCTGCCCGTCCCTGCGCCCGCCGGCCGCGGGCACATGCCCGGCACCGCACAACAAAAGAGGCCGCGGCGGAGCGGGGGCAGGAGCGGGAGGAGGGAGCAGAGGAAGGCAGCGCGGGCAGCAGGCAGGCAGCCGCAGGGCAGGCGGGGGCAGCGGCAGGCACACGGACCTGGCTCCCGGCGCACGCATTCGCACGGACCGGCACCGCGCGGCCGTGTGCCAAGGGCGAGAGCGGCCGCCGGGAGAGCCGGGAGCAGGCGGCGGCACGGAGGCTCCTCAGCCCCCGCGGCGGAGCGGAGCGCAGGCGAAGCGTCTCTCCGGACGAGGCTCTCCTGCCTCCGGCCGCGGCGGCTTCAGTG
>VYXF01006607.1:431314-442968 GCA_013397295.1 Polioptila caerulea | reverse complement strand
TTTCTTTTCTCTTTTTTTCTTTCCCAGAGGAAAATGAACCCCAGACTCATACTTCTGGGGAGAGCAATAAGTGATTTTTGCCTTTTGAAAATACTCATTTTATTGCATTAAGAGGTCACATTTTGAACAACAGTGAACACTACATTGAAATGTGCTTTTACATTATTCTATTAATTCTGTTCTGTGGGAGCATATAACATTTATTTCCATTAAATTTCAGATTAAGGCATGTCGTGGCCAAGAAAATATAAAGAGGTCAAAGTAAAACTAGTAATGAAGTGAATCGTGAATTAACCTCTTTTGCTGAATGTCTTTCATTTTCCTGTCAAGTTTTCAATGTATCCAGTTCTACATGGATGCCCCCATTGTTTAGACAGCAGTTATCCAGCAGAACATTGTGACCCTTGTATCAAGCTGCACAAAAGTAGTTTTAATTAAGGAATGTGATTTTATTTTGGTTTGGGTTTCAGTTTTTACACTCTGCAGGTTTATTTCCCAGTGTTTTTATTTTGTTCAGTTACCATTCACTTGCTGGGAAATGCAAAACCAGCTACACTGGCTTACCAGCCTGTTGTGCCAGTATTTTCCTCTCTCCTTTCTGTTATTCTTGGCTTCTTAAAAGGGTCTGATATTTCACAGCTTTTCTTGAAATAGTGTAGTACCATAGGGGAAAACAAAAAATGTCTTCTTATGTAGTTCAGTTCTCAAACTCTTATTTCATCAGAACTGACAATGATCACTCCAATACAAGTTTTCTACATACCCATCACTAAACCCTGCTGCTCCTAGGTTTTATCATGCTTTTCTGCACATTAGCCAGACTGTGTCACAGTACTCACTTTTTAAGGAAGGAAATATTTCTGATTAAAGCCTTGTATCTCTCAACAGCTCTATAATTTTGGCACCAGGTACAGTACCTGGTTGGTGCTCAGTCTGCCACATTAACTGGAAATTTCTCTTCAGTTTTTCTGTGTAGATATGAATGCAAGGCAGAGTTGATAATATTACCTATATTGTCCCTAATTTTCAAGTTTGCCTTTTTTATGCCTTTCTCTTTATGAGAAGAGAGTCTAAATGCTATTTTTCACAAGAAATATTGTTAATATTGTTCATATCAGTGTGTAATGCTTTACTCAGTTCTGATAGAAAGGAATATCAGAAACTGAGTTTTTAATATTTGGTGGTTTTGTCCAAAATTTACAAAGAAAGTTTGGAGGAAGTAGAAAAGCCCTGTGTCTTGGAATTTTTTTGCATGTGTTTTCCTTTTACCTGTAGGCAATGCATCCAGAATTTTGACAGGAAAGTAGTGATCTGATTGTCTATCCATGAATCCTTGAAAAGGCAAGCTGATCTCATAGAAGTAGATATTTGATAATTTCAGAAAATTTACTGAATGTGAAGGTTTCTCTTTTTGAAGGTGCGTTGAGGTGCAGAATTGCCTGCTAATTCTAAAACCCTTCAATACTTTCCTCTGCTTGTGCCTAGTTTTCTGAAGATGGTTTTAAACAAATACTTAATTTTTTCCATAGGTACGTGCTTGGGCTGTTTATTTTTCATGTGTAGCATTCTTAAATATTGTCAGACTGAAGGAGAACAATATGAATATTAACTCCTCAGTTCTTTGATGCTATAGAAATTGGCTTTAGACTTCTGTTAGAGCCTCAGCAAGACTGTCCACACACTGTTTGTGTGGTTACAACATAATTGCACTTTGCTGTCTAGCTTCACTGTCTAATACAGCTGGTGAGGCTGTACAGCTTCCAGGGGAAAAAGGACATATGCTGGAAGGATTGGTTGAAGCTTGGCTCAGCACATCCCAAAGACTCATCTTTTCATTCATCTTAAAAGTCATCTTCTGAAGGAGATGAGTGCTTTAAAGCAGACAAGCTAATATATTCCGAGAGCTTTTTCCTTTTGGTGACAAACAGAAGCAAAGTGCTGTAATTTTGTCCCTTTTTTTGTTCAATCTCAAAGTAACTTCTAGGGATGCATAGGAATTCTTACTGTCTTTCTTCTTCATAACTCTGTGGTCAGCTAGAGCAGTGTAACAGCAGGAGTAATTAACTTTGTACACCCCAAATAAAGGTACATTCTGACACTTTTAAGCTCAAAGAGACCCCACATGCAAGACTTTTCAACCCAATTTCATAATCTTGCACAGCCTCATGACATAATTTAATCTACAGTTCCACGGAGTGTCTGTTCCTGTACTAGTGCAATATCTCCTGCCTGTGTGGAATATCTAGTTTAACTTACAGGGACTGAAATTATAGGTGGTTGTGACTTTTATAGAAACAGGCAGATCTGCACTTTTAAAACACATAACATGGTAGGTACTGTGGTGTGTGTGACAGAGGGCATGCCAGTTCAAATGCTTTAAAAATGTGGAACACTTTGTAAAAGGAAAAAATCATAATGTGCATCTCTCTCCTTTTTTTTTTTTTCCCTTTGGTTAAAGCTGAAAATATTTTCTCCTGGTCTTAATTCCTTTTACTCATTGGCCTTCTGTATTTTTTTTTCCCTTCCACTTGGCAAAATTATACCAGTTGAATTTTAACTCTATTTAACCTGATTACTGAGCCACAAAGCCTGTGAAGAGTGTAGTTGGTGGAGCCAAAAGGCAGAAATAAAGCAGGTAATCTACTCAGAAATAAGACAATTTGGACAGTAAATAAAACCTTTTAAAAATCTTCAAAGAATGTAGAGATTATGTAAGTGGAAAATGTGTTCAATTGCATGTCCTCTTGCATTACTGTGCAAGGCCAGAAGTAGCAGAGTGTTGTTATCTTCATATGCAGTTGTATCAATGACCTCTGAAGGAGGAGGAAAGGAATCAAAGATGAGGTAAAATAATCAGAAAGAGCAATCAGAGGAAATATACTGTAAGCAATACATTGAGATTGAGATCTGTTTAAAAATACAGGCTTGTGGCTATAGTTAAATGCCTTATGCAAACAACACCCTGGGATTTTATTTAAAGGGCTCTCATGTTCATGTTTGGAAGAGTTGAGACTTCAGACTTGATGGTTAAATGAAATGCATTTGTTTATCACACCTTCCAGAGTTTCTGAACCCTTCCTGGTAGGTACCACTGCTAAAACTAAATGGTATGTACTAAGGTGTTAGTTTACAAAGATATTTATTTTTGCAAGAAAGAAATGTGTGTTCTTCACTGCCTGTGCAAGTAGCACTTGATCTATTCCCAATTACTTGCATAGCTGATCTGTCAGTCAGTTCAGCTTCTCTTACAAGATACTGTACGTTGATGCTCACTCAGGATTTCTGCATTTTCAATTTGAGTGCCTGCTCTGCTTGGCATTGCAGAAGTTGCAACTTCCTTTGAAAGAATGCTTGTTTTCTGAAATAGGGCAAATTGACTGAATACTGGAAGCAGTGCCTGGGAAGGGAGTTTTGAGCTCAAAAACTGATATTCTTTGTGAATAATAGACTGTAATTCCTTCTTCCACTGACTAGAACACAAAAATGTCATGAGGCTTGTTTTTTTTTTTAATTGGGCCTGCCAGCCAAAATTTAAAATATTAAAATGCTCTCTATAAGCTGCTTATGAATAAGAAGTAGGATAAGAATCAGTCATAATTTTGGCAATGATTTAGAGTCTAATCAATTGGCTGTAGTTACAGCTCTTCTGTGAAGTGGTGTATCCACAAACACAGTTATGCAAAACCTTGTTTGGATCTCGTTTGTGCAATTTTATTGTATTTGAGTGGGATCTTAATATAATTTTGGAAATAATAATGTCAGATTAGCCCAAAAAACAGTAGAGAAATGTAGTAGTGTTCTTTTAGGTGATGTTACTACAGGCTTGTAGAAAGACAGTTAATATTAGATAGATTTTGTTTTCACTCAGCTGATGTTATTTTTCAGACTAACAAGCTTGTAGAGTCAACAGGAAAACCATTGGCACTAATTATGACTAATGTTTCACTGTATTGCATGAAACCTTTTAACACCATGTAGTCTGAGATATTTAATTTTACATGTTCTCAAAGCTTTTTTTTTTTTTAATGGTGGTCTTATTTTTAAAGTCTATTGAGCCTTTCTCAGGAGAAGTTTAAAATTAAAGTTACATCAGTGGGACTGTTCTGGTTTAAACCAAAATGTAAAACGTGACTCTCCAGATTGTCTTCTAAATTGTCAAGTTTACTTGGTTTTGTGGATTTTTATCTTCAGTTATGCTTAATAACTTTCTCTGTTTAGTGCCATATTCTCTCATATTTAAATGTACTTATATAGGCTTAAGTTTAATTTTTGTCCAAGTGCATTGCTAAAATAAGGGGAATTTTTCAAGGATGGTTGGCAAAATAAATATAAGAATGTTGTTTTCAAAATGTGCATAACTTTGCAGGAAATTGTTTGGGGTCTGTGTGTGTATGCATGTGTGTGTGTGTGTGTGTGTGTGTGTGTGTGTGTGTTTGTGTGAGGATCAGAAAAGCAAACTTAGGCAACTTCTCACATCTTGTTCATACAGGCAGAACATTGTCCTGTTAAAGTGGATATGTTTGGTTTCACAGTTTTTTCCATAGATGAGCTTGCTTAAATGCAACCTGGTTGTAGCTCTCAATAGATTTTGTTTTTTAAAGTGGACATTGGGACTGCCTAAAAATAAAACTGGTGAAATTTCTCTGAGTTTTTTCTCTTTTTGGCATTAAGTTTACCCATCCAGCCAAATGAGTCAGTTTCATGTTTTCCATGTACCTCTGATGTAACAGAAAGAAATGGTCTTTTAAAATATTCATGACAGTCATAGTTATTACAAAACGGTGAGTGGGGGAGGAAAATAAAAGAAACTAAGTGGGAACAAGTCTAGACCAACAGTGACTAGTTGTGTCATAAACCATGAAATGAAAGTCATATACCTATAAAAACTCATTGATAGTGTGTCCTTGTTCTACATTACACTGGCATGAGAACTCATGACTATATTCATCATTAAAATTAAATTTTGAAAAACCCTCTTACAGACTTCAAACCATTGTTGTTAATCAGTGTTTGAAATCAAAACCTTTGCTCACCAAAAGGTGAGTAAACCTTTTTTCACAAATATACAAATCATGTCAGGATGGAAATCATTATGCGGAGTTGGACTTTTTATTTTAAAGTAAGGAGGCTTCTATCCTGAGGGTGGTGTATTCTTGTATTTGCCTAAATTTTTCCATTATGACTTCAGATAGTCATGGGATCATGCCTAATTTTTACACTGATCAGAAAATACCTTGTTTAAAGTTAATCTCATTTTCTTATCTGAGAAGAAACGTTTTTCTTTTAAACTGCACAGTTAACTAAGATCTTGTGTCTGTCAGATTCTCACTGGCATTCTTAGTTTGTCTTGTTCATCATTTTAGAGAAACCTATTTTACATGACTATGCAAGGGACAAGAGGGAAATAATTGCCCATCAAAGAAAACTTTTTCAAAGTAATGGATGATAGACACACAATAAGAATTAAACTATTTGGAAGAGAACTTCAATAAAAATCTAAATCTGCTTTGAAGTATTGAAAAAGGCACAGAAGTAAGGTCTGCCCTTTGTTTCTGTCAGTGTTGTTTTTTTCTTCTGTGCCCTTTTCTCCTCAGCTCTCCAGAGGCCTTTGCTTACAGTGTGATAGTGACACTGTGCATATCACAGAAAAGCAAATACAGTGGTTCAGTTGTAATCTTAGCTCCTACTGCCCACACAGATTCATGAGCTCTCTTCCTTTAACCTTGCCTACTGGTAACTGGTGTGCTTGGAAGGACAAATAAAATAAAAAAGGAAGTTATGCACCCTACTGGGCTTCTGTTGTCAGAAGGTTTGTCACCTTCTTTTTCAAAGGTGACAAAAATATTTTACTCCACAAAATAGAGAGTTTAAATGGTCCCTACCTGGTTTCAACCAATGTTTTCTGGAGAAATGTTCTGGGGAGGATTTTACTTCTACTTTGTCTGTTGTCTTCCTGCCTAGCCTCCCATGTCAGTCATATGCAAAAGTGCTGAGCTCAAAATTAATCCATTTATTTAATGGATGATGGATCTTTGAACAAGCCACAGCTGACAAGAAAAATGTAGAAAGCCTGAATACTTAGCATCATCTTGCTAGTCTGCTGCAGACCTGTTCCTAAACTTTGGAAAAATATGAGCTATTGAAAAAGTATTCACTTAACTGTGACAAAGTACACTTCCAAGAGAACTTCCTCACTTCCCACTGGCTGGCAGGAGGTTTCCCAAATTACTGTCCCAAATACTGCTGCTCTGAAACAAGGTAAACAAAGGTACATGAGCAGCTGGCTTTTGTGAGGAGGGAAGCAGCCCTTGGTGCATGTGCTGTCAGCTGGATGCCCCTGGAAGGCATTTGCAGGACACATTATCCATACAGGAGCTGGCACCATGTACAGGCAGGTGGTGGGGAATGAGAGAGGTGCTCAGTTTTGTAGTTTAACAGCATAGTGTCTACTTGTTGGTGTAGGAATAGAGCAAAAGATGGTCCTGAGAGAGCTACTTTTCCTTGAAGTTTGCACACCAAACTGAACTGCTGTCTCTGATTTCAAATTTTTTTTTAATTTTTAGTGACACCTATAGATAAAGGATAAAGCACATTTCTGTATTAGAGGAATTTTGCAGTGTATGTTCCAGAGCTGTAAACTTTCTTAAAAGCTTTGGGACACTTGCCTCATGAAATCTGAAGTTCAGTGAAAGCTGAATGCAGCCAGCATTCACTATTTCAGTCTGTTTTTTGCTCTGTTTATTTGTTCCTTCAAATGTCACATTTTGGATGCTGTTTAACTTTTAACCTCCATGGGGTATGCTCGTGTTTAGACTGCCCAGTTTGCTTAATAAGAGGGCAAAAGAAGAAAGAGGAGAATGAGCTTGGACAGCAGAGCAGGCATGAAGACAATAAATTTAGCTGACTTCTGGAATTGCATCTGTAATGTTGTGGAATTTGATACAGATGGAAAATTGGAGTTGAAAAGTGCAAAATTTCCAGTGTGGGTGCCATTTTGAGTAGGCTGTGTGGGTGGAGAATGGTGCTAAATGCCAAGCAGGGAAGCAGAACGGAGAGTCTCTTTCCATCTAGTAACAGACAGCTAGAAGTGGAGGGGGAGGGGATTGGGGAAGTGGTTTAAATGTCCCAGTGCAGCTGTTTTGTAATAAATCACTAATATTTGTGGGTAAAGCTCAGGTCATCACTGTTCGCTGCTTCCTTGTCCATAGAATTCTTTTCCACAGAAGTTTCAGTATTATATTTATTATTATGGTATCTCTGTTTAATGTCCTACTGGATGTAATCAGATGGTTGATGAGGCTCTGAAATATTTTTTTGGGCAGACTGCATGACATATAGCAGGGCAAAATTGATTTTGACTGTTTTGGCTGACTATCATTCTTCAGGATGACAGCAGCATTACTTTTAAGGGTGAAGTGCTGTTCCCTACAGGACATGGAATACCAGTGTTAGTGGACATCTCTGCTTCTACTTTGGTTTCAGATTCTCAGTCCAAGTTCTGATGCTTTGTTTTGGCATCAGGCCCAGGTCCAGGAGCAGATATTTTCATTTGGTGCAGATGTATTTCCTGTAATATCATGTGACTCTCCTCTAAAGAAAAAAAAAGAGTATTCAGCAAACAATTCCTAATTTGAAAAAAAAGGCTTTTCCTCCAGTAACTTTCAAGAGGCAGTTCCCTGCCTTGAGAGAGCATGACAATACTTGTGCTGTTGGTACATTAACATACATAGGAGAAGGGGAAGGACAAAGTTATTCTGCTTGATAGTCACTAAGTATTTGAGAGTGTTCTTGTCTACCTGTCTGTTAAAGGTGGATTTGTTGTTCGAGATGGACTCATGCCCCTTTGATGACAGAAGTCCTTTGTAATTAATGGCCCAACATTCTTCTTCTTTCATGTTAGGTTTTAGATGAAGCTGTAAAAGGTTTTGAATATTTATATGTGTAATTGTTTTGGTTCAGTTTTGAACTAAGTGGAGGTCCTAGGAAACAAAAAAACTGTCCCTTAATATTTCAGCAGGATCTTATGGTTGAAACACAGGGCATTTCTATTGTAATGTGAACAATTTAACTCTGTCTTGTGTGTAGGAAATGGAGTATAATGGTTGTAATCACTTGGCTTTTATTGTTCTAGGAGAACTCTTTTGTTAGTTTCCAGCTTCTAATAGGAAGGTTGTAGTTCTTGCAATCCTGTCCTTTAGGAAAGATTACAAGAATCCCATACGGTAACATTTAAAAATCTGCTTTCAGCTACAGCCAGAAAATAAGGCTGTGCTATATGTAGTGCATAGCAAAAAAGGAAATTACTCAGTTCAACAAGTTCCCAAGTGTATTGATGGTTCACTTCAGAGGGAATGACACTGCAATGCATGTGGTAATTATCTCCGTGAAAGAAGCACACGGTCTTGTGAATGAAATTTAGTATTTAAGAGCAATGTTGGGTGAGAGGGAAAAATTGTGAAGTCATTTGAGATGCAAAAGCAGTGAAAATAGGATGGTTGTTTATACAACTGGAAAGTATGTATAACTATGGGTTGTTGTTCACAAATACTATTAAGATCAAGTATTCCTTTCACTGAATTTTAAATTATAACTATCAGGCTGGGAGGAGAAAGGTTGTTTTTTCCCTTATCTTATACATTTTTAAAGGGTTTGGAATGTAGTTCTGGTGCTTGCAAGTTTTCCTGCTGCAGCTGGAAGAGAGGTGTCTTAATGCTGATATCCATAACTGGTTGTATTCTGAAATCATCGTGCAAACAAAGGGAAATGTACAGTTTTACCACCTCTCCCAGCTGCTGTCACAAGAAACACTGGCACGGACACACCTGTGAGTCAGAATTCCTCTAGCTTGCTTCCTGCAGCCTGGTAGTATTAATTTGCCTCTTACTTCACCTGTAACCTTTACTGCTGTTCTCAACCTCTGCATTGTCTCTCTTAATGTGAGCAGGCAGCAGAAGTGAAACTGTCTCTTACAGTGAAACAGCAGAAGTAAGCTCTTACTGTCCTCTTCCAACCCATCTATTCTGAAAAGAGGGCAACCAGTCAGAAGAGTACTCTGTTCTTCTGTGCTTGAGCACAACATTTGGGTAGATGGTAAATTATAAAAGGAGTCTTTCTCCAAACTGATAAGGAACCAGGTCATAAGCTACATAAACAGGAACTGGACTGAAGAAGCTCAAAGGTCATGATGGTTCTTAAATGCAGTGGAGATTCTTACACAAGCTGCTTGCTAAAGGATTGTAATGTGGTTTGTTTAAATTAGATTTCTTTCCTCTGGTTTCACAGACAACTGTGTTCTTTGTGGGGCCTCTGTTGTTGCATTACAGTTTTACTTTTCAGAACAAAATTCACTGTTGATTTTTGATGTCCTCTTAAAAGCACTGACACTCAGCTTATAACTTTCAAATGAGCCAATGATTTTGATCCTTTTCTTTTTTGGTTGTCTGATCCTCTGAAGCACCTGAAACAAGTGCTGAATTACCTATTTTGCAGAGATATTTCAAGTTGCATAACTGACATAAGAGATAATTGCAGAAGTGAAATTACATCTTTGTACATTATTGTGATAGAATAGATAGTGATTAGGTAGAATATCACATATTGTGATAGATAGAATTGTGATTAGGTAGAATACCTAATTAGACATGCAGACAATAATCTCTAATAAGTGAAAAAAGTGCAATATATGTAGACATCAGTAAGAAATGAAATGAGTTAACGACAGGAGAAACAAATGGTCTGTGGTTAATTTGATCACTTCCTTTGCTACAAAAAGGCAACCATCAAGTTCTAGAAGGCTTATTCAGATGTGACGGGGACAACCCCTTAGCAACAGCAGCAGGAGCATCCACCACTAATCATTCTACTTTGCCAGTTTTTATTCTGGTCCTGCAATTGCTTTGCTCACATTAAGGAAATATGAAAGACTGTTACATTTGAGCAAAGACAGTCAGACTAAATGTTCAAAAGTACAGCTCCTGAAACTTCTTACAGATTTAATTTTTAATTTAAAATATTCTTTAATAAAATGCAGCATATGTAACACAACTAGCAAACCTTGTGCAGAAGTTGTCTTTTGTTTTCCTCTTATTAAGCACAACCTGCATCAGGCTGGAGAATACTGGAGCAAGAAATAACTGTTAAAATGCTAAAGCACCTTTTGCTTTATGAGAATAGTGGGACAGAATCAGAGAATTCTAGACAAGTTTTGGTTCCTTAGAATTCAGTGTGGTTTGGATTTCAAGCTATACACAGACAGTTAAATGAGGTGAAACCAGACTAAAGGAGGAATGTCTTATGGATCTGATTTTGAGTCAGATGAAGAGAGCAGAAAGCTTATAAAAACAAAAAAAGTCATTAATTTTATCATCTAACCCAAAATCTAGAAATGACAGTCTAAGAACTTGGCCCTGGCAGATCTGAAACAACTCTGATCCTGTTGTTTCAGGTCTGTGTTTGGCTGTTGTTGAAAACACAGATTAAGAGGGTGCATCCATGGCATATTTTTCATATTAAATGGTTTATTCATAATTTGATAAGCAGAGTCATTATTTCCTCTTCGGGCCACATGCCAGGGCTTTTACACCGTGTGGATCTTTCATTGCACATTAATTTTTGCACAAAAAATGTCCTGTTTAAATTTGTGAATTCACTACATAGCATCGTGAATTCACTATATAGAACCACTCTTTATCTTTTAACCAGTTGGAGAATCTCTGCAAGCATTTAGCAAAAGAACCTGTAACTTTGATGTTTTGTAAATATTTAACTCCTAGTAGTGTGTTGAAAGTCTTAGCATTGCTCAGCAAACAGTCCTTTGGGGCATTCTGCTTAGGTTGAAAGATAGTCTGCCTGGATTAGGTACTCATTCAGGACTTCTCACCTCCAAAAACCTGCCTTCCTGAGCAATTGATAGTCTTTGCTTACTTGGCATCATCATCAGCATGCAATAAATTTTGCAGCCAGTAATTGCAGCCCATTGACCAATGACCCACTCTGGAGACACTCAAGAGAAGCAGAGCAAAGCTACCAAGTTTTCAAGGCAGAAGGACCAAAAGATTTAGCTATTAGAAATTCTGGAGCGAAAATAACTTCTGTAATACAACACAAGGTCTACTCCTGAAGTGTTCTATCAGTGGATACAAGTCACATTGCATGACATTTAATGAAAGCTTTCAAAAAAGTCTCTTGATCTGATTGCTAACAAAAGATCCGCACTTTTGCTAATGGTGAGAGGTTTTTGATATGGTACCCATGCACTGCAATAAAAAAAGTGCATTAGTCAGTAGCCTCTGTTACGTATAATTTGCTGTATTTCCATCTTGGGGCAGAATTTTACGGATCTTTACCCTGTTTAAATCCTCTACCAGATATTTGTCTAATTTCCTCTTTTAGGATATGAGACTCACTTTTGTATTTATTTTGTGCATGCGTGTGCATTTTTTGTGAATTTACTATGGATGATGCTGGCTGTCTCCAGTTACATCCAAATGGGCATTTCGGAGAGACTACTGGCATTTGCAGAAAATCTTTTCTTAAACACCTAGGCTTACCTACAGTTAAAAATGCTTTGGTTTGGTTTTTATTGGTTTGTTGTTTTTTTTATAAGGCATAAAAATCTGCTAGAACAACTATTCAAAAGGTGTGAAACAACTAAA